>CM026191.1:2814908-2833018 GCA_014825925.1 Bombus breviceps | reverse complement strand
TCTCTCTCTCTCTCTCTGAGGTTTCCATTGAATGTGTATTCGACTGAGTTTCGATCCTATCATTGAACAAAGTAATTATCCACGTATCTGCTTTACCGTATATGTCATTACTGTGCCTCATTCGGCATTAATTGCGAATTGAAATACGTGTCAACTTCCAACGATTGCCAATTCGATGGAAAAACGTTGACAAACATAGAAGCCACCCGTTTTCCGTTTAGAATAACATCATCCAGTCCTCGAAGGGAAAATTATTGAAAAATTGTCGTGGAAGCGTACTACATGAATTCGTCGCTCGGGAAATATTCTGCTCTCGAGGAAATTTCATCTGACGCGACAGATATCGTCATGCACCTGACGTTTCTGTTTGTAATCCTAGTATCGATCCCAATATCTTGTCGTTCCTATACAGAATCACGAACAAAACCATAAGAGACACTACGCATTAGTCGTTACAAAATTATGCAAGATTTCATAAAGTCAATTGGAATAAATTAACCGTGTAATTATTGTCGATTAGGTGTGGTATATAATAATTGGCTGATATTTCCGAAAGCAATTAAGTCTATAAAACGTGATATCGTGTCTGAAGAATGATAAGTATGTTAATGTAAGAAAAATATAATTACACGATTCTGCTAGATCGTATGGTGTGAAAAATGTAGACGTGGATGGCTGTTCCAGGACATCCTAAATAATTTATGTGATAGTAATTAGATTGCCCTATATATAATGTGGAAATTTGAAAATATCGTACATAGTGTGGTTTAATTGCAAAATTATGAAGAGAAGCCAAAATTTCAATTTCCTTTTTCTAAAATTTCTGTCGCAACAAATTCCACTGCTTCTACAATAACTTTCAACTCTCTGAGAAACCACATTAATTACAAGATGGCTCAAATGCTACAGACTTATGATTTAAAAAAGTTGTGATGTTTGGCGTGAAAGAACGTCGAAATTCTGCAAAATTCCAGGTTACACGAAATACATCTCGTGGCACGAATGTAAATCACTGTTTACTGTTAATTAAAACCTCGAAATTCGTGGATCGCCGGCTCCTGGATTAAAGCATAAATTTGATACGGTCACAGAAGCTAGTGCGCGTTGTTTCTGTGGCGATTCGTTCGGATTACAATTTTGAAATGTTACGAGGCAGAAATAGCCCGGAGTTTGAAATAAATCTAAATGTTAAGTCGTACTCTCGTAGGAATAATGTGGTAATCGAACGATAAATTAACTTCAAATCTAACGACTACGATTCCTATTTTAATGCCGCGGCGCTTTACTCAGCGGTAACTAGTTAATTTCTTCCCGATGGATTTTTTACATTCCTCTGTTTAAATCGAAAAGATAGTAAGAATGATTTTATAGTGATTTAAATAATTGAAGATTACGGGAAAAATGTGATAAGTGCATTCTTGTTGATCTCTTTATTTTTGTTTTACTTAATAATTAAGTAGAAAAGTGATATGACATAAATGAAAATAAAAAACCTGTTAGGCTTGAAGATGTAGGTCTAAAACTAGCTGATGAGATGACGAATATTTATGAAAGCCAAATGTATACATATATAGTGTAATTATACAGATCGTTTAATATTATCACAAGCAAAACTCTGCAAATTTTAGAGAGTATGAAAAACTGCATGATTGAAGCAATATATTACATATGTAGATGAATTCTCCAAATTTATACAATATACGATATTTGATTTCATATTTTGGACAAAACCCGTGTCTTTGAAATTATATTCCGTAATCATCTAATTAACAGTATGTTCTGGAAATGTTAATTAAAATGTACAATTCAGACAGTAATACGTTATATTTTATAATAAGAAATATATATAATATAATATATTTTTATTATAATATATATACAGGGTGGTTGGTAACTGATGGTACAAGCGGAAAGGCGGTGATTCTACGAGAAAAAAGAAGTCGAAAATATAGAATAAAAATTTTTCGTTTTTTTTTTCTTTTTTTTAAAGCAATTGTTGTAATAATAAACTTTATGATTACTTCATATTATTTCATTATGTAATCCCAATTTTCCATTACGGCAAAAACAAACTTAAACTGTGATAATATCCACTTTATAACGAGACGTGATAAAGTGCACGCGTACCGAGCGAAAATTCAAAGCCGATTTTCTCGAAAACAAAGCCTCAAACGAAAAATTTTTATTGTACATTTTCGACTTCTTTTTTCGCGTAGAATCACCCCCTTTCCGCTTGTACCGCCAGTTACCAATCACCCTGTATATATATATATAGAGAGAGAGAGAGAGAGAGAAAGAGAGAGAGAGAGAAAGAGAGAGAGAGAAAGAGAGAGAGATAAAGAGAGAGATATAAAAAATATAAAGCAATGAAGAAAAGCGTATCTCAATATTTGATGAATAACAGAAAAATCAAAGAAAGAGACAATTTTTATAGCATAGGATTTATCGAATAAATTTACTGAGTTTTAGAACTGCTTCTTGATAAAAGATTCAAAATCCGATTTATTATATTTTTGAAGTACAATCGCCTGGCGTCGCCATCAATGCATTCGTCGTCTAATTTCGTATGTGCCTATTAAAGTTGTTATAGCCGGGGCCAAATATGATAAGTATGCAAATGCATGAAAATGACGCATACAAATTGTATCATGAGACGTCTATCTTGTGGAACACCACTGTTGCTTTTTGAAATTTCCGCTGCAACGAAGACGTAATCGGATCATGAACCGAGTTGCCCATATACTTAATAGCTTTTCTGTTTCCATGGAACCTAGCTATGTTAATTTTCTTTAATTTTCGATAGCAGAACACACGTATCCAGGGGCTGTAGATGATGGAGTAGCTTCAACGCAGGAAATTAGAAATAATTAGTCAGACCTCTTTGAATAAACCGATTTAGTAGCTCGACGTTTCTACTTTTGAGGATTATTTAACGAAACTATTCCTCGAGGGTTCTTTGAGATAATTAATTTCGCAGTTGGAGTTTCTTTATGCGATTAATTGTTCAGTGTTTTGTATAAAAGATTGATAATAAAAGAATATGGTAATGAAAAAGAAGAAAATAGTAACACTTCCTTTCTTCTTTCGGTAAATGAGTTGTAGTGTTTTCTTTTTGCTGTTAATATTGAAGTTAAGAGTATTCCGACTCCCACTGCTATTAACCGTTAGTGTACTAGGATAGTAATGATCGATAATCCTTACCTACAGGGGTGCTTAAAGAGCCACATGGTCCTTTTTAATAATGCATCATTTCCTATTATCGTATTTTTTTCATAAGAATTTCCTTGGGAGTCTTTTTCTATGATAATTACCAAAGAAGTCCATTTTCTGTACCACCCTGATTTTTATATCCACTTGTTGTATCTATACATTTGTTTAAATAACTGTTGTAAAATCAACTTTTATTATTCTATCAAAGTCTCTCAAACGCATAGGATTTTACACTTCCGCTTGGATTCATTAATACGCCAACAACAATTCTTTTAAACAGAATAGATATTAGAATCCTTGACCAACTCCACATTTACTCCACGACATACTAATTGTAATGTTTAATTAAGGACCAAGCAATGGTTTATCATAATTCAATTTCTTGAAATTTTAGGGTCTATTTAACATATCTTAGAATTTAGTAAAATTGTAGAATCAATATGGAAAAGTAATAGCAAAAAAAAAAAGAAAGAAATACTAACTGAATCTGTGGAGTTCCCTTATATAGCTACAATGTAAAAAAAAAAAATTTGGCAATGTATATTAATCGGAAAATATTACGAGGAGATGTTGCGTTAATGCAACGGTGGACTTTAGTAGATTAATATCAGTCAATAATTTATGATAATGAGAATTATCTTCTTATATCTTCTTCTTGTAGCTTCTTGTAGCTTGTAAAGACAACGAAGTTCCTACGTAATTCTACACATGCATTACGAATTATTCCGCTCAAACATTCACAACTCACGCAATCGTTTTACAATCTCCTATACGAATCCATGGTAACCGGTTGCAGCACCGTAATTGTAAGGTCGTATGATAGTTAGGCAACTAGCCAGGCGTGTATCAGTGGAATTGAAAATGTATCCAGTTTCAGAACGAACCTCGTGAAAGGAGCAACGAATAAAGATCTTCAAGGACGTATTGTTTGTTGAGACAATCGTACGTCTCGATATCAATCATGCACAATCGATACTGATCATCTATTCGTGTTTAAGTTCGAAGTGAATGTCGATATTGTTTAACTTTATATTTTAAAAAAGTACTGTTAGTCCAAGGTTGTACTGATTCTTAATTTTCATCATATTAGTCGCGGCTTTAACCTTGACTAATTTTCGATTATATTTGAGCAAGGAAACGTGTGTTTGTGGCTTTATTTCATGCTACTAGATAAGTGTATTTATAGTTTGAGATTTCTGCCGGGTTTTTATAGCTGGCCATATATACAGAAAAATCATTTTTGGAATTTTTCTTATGTACGCTGTATGAAATGATATTGTTTAATTAGTGACGAGTTGGAATATTCCTTTTAATTTTTTATTAGAGTATAGTTTAAAAAATAGTACGGAACCAAACTTTTTAACCTTTTTTATTTTCATTGAATTGATTTTAATTTTATTGATTTTTATTTTTTGTTAATTGAGAAGTTTAAAATATTTTATTTATTACTATTGTTAATTAGAATATAGTTAGAATGTATTTTCTAAATGAATAGTTATTGTATTAAGTGAATAATAGCAAATAGACTCAGACTGTTAGTCATACATGCGAGCCAACCGGAGAACGCGATAGAACGTTGATAATGCGAACCTTTATTTAAATTATCTATTAATCGATTACAAATGAAAATATCCTACATTTATGCAATGTTTCTTAAAATTCTAGTTTTTCCTGCAACCGCTAACCTTGAGATCACCATCTTGAGCTGCGTATATCGTGTAACTTGTCTCAATCGTCCATGTGTCGATATAAATATTCATATTCAGCGGTTTGAATGTTGCAATATCGAAATAGACATATGTACATTCCTCTTCTCGACATTTATCCTATCCCCGAGATTCCATATTAAAAATTGTTCGTAGCTGGATCGAATATTTTAGCATACTTTAAACATCCATTTCATGGAAATTTTATTGCTCTAATATCGATTCTGTTCTCCTAATTTAATACAAATTTATTGTGTTTTATTCTTGATTTCTGAATTGGTTGGAATATCAAATAGTATTCATGGTATTGCTCATGAAATTTTTATAAAAATTTTGTTAAATGAATTGTTTGTGTTTTAATGTCAATTCTGTTGTAATATATTATATTTGTTTATAATATTAATAGTTGTTGAATATATGGATTCCTAAATCAGTTTGAATACTAAATAAAATTCATAATATTGTTTGTGACATTCTAATACAAATTTTGTTAAGCAGCTTGCACTAAGAATCAATTTTAAGTTTGTTTTAGGTATAAAAAACAAAAACGACAGAGTTGAGGAAACTAATAAGATTTATATATACCAAAAATGACTTATAAAGCACTTCAAATACAGGAAAATATACATTATTTTTCAGCAAGTTAACAGAATCTTCCACAAAGTGGTGCCACAGTTGTTTTACACGTTTCGTGCTTCTTTCAATAAACTTCATTTCTCTTCCTCCATCTGTGGTACATTTTTCAATGTCTGTACATCGTGCTTTTAACATTCCCCTCTTGATCTCTCTTATCAATCACTGAACGGGAAATTCTACTCCGAAAGCAATCATCAACCAACATCTTATTGAAAATACTTTGAAAAGGTGGGAAAAAGTATCATGTAAACGTCAAAGTGAAGAATGGTGTATTCATCTTGGTTAACTCTCTATCATTCCTCTGTATTCTTAAAGTTTCAGAACTGTAATGCTTTAATAGAATATTATAATTCGAGAATACTTTATTTTTGATACTTTCGAACCTTCAAATATTGATTCCAGTGTTTCGTTAAGTTATATAATATCTTATATAATCAATAGATTGTAAATTTGTATGCATTTATAAGAAATTTCAAAATGCAAAGTGCACGCGTGTAAAAATATAAAAAGTATCCGAATAAGATTACGAAATAATATATCGACTCAATTATAAAAATGTCTAATAATTAATAAGATTTAAAAGGATCGTGCACAAAAAATGTTCATCCCATTTTCTTTACAAATAAATTGTAAAATAATATATACATGATAAAGTGTAAAATAAATAATTTCTACGTTTATTTTATATTTTAAAATAAAATACAGTCAACGAAGTTGGCATAGTTCCCAAATTAACATATCTATCTTTAACCTTTTAATCCTTTAATAAAACATTATCTTATAAAATCTTAATAAAAGTAAAATCAAACCCATAATTTCTTGACGTAATACCTCTGATGGACAAGTGAAACTGTTGTACGTAAGGTACTAATATCATCATAATGATAGAGTGTGACGTGTGTAGTCATACTAATGTCGGATGGAACTTACCTCATAATGAGAGTAAGTCGATCATTCACTAAGATAAATTTGCTCCTTCGCCATTCACACTAAACATCGCTGTGTCAATAACTTATACTACCCTTCGTGTCTCGACGCATAGCTATATAACGTGTAGCCCGTCAATGGAACGTAAACAGGTTGGTTATCTTGCAGGTTAAATCCATTTCATCATGCCAGTGTGTCATTATCGATAGATAATAGGATGCTATTGGTCGATAAAATTTACCTTGTCTACGAGACAGGGACGATTGGTCCCGTCTCCATTTATAAACTTCTAATATAAGATAGATATTTACTCTATTTTACTTTGAGTACTTTATGAGAGGAAAGTCTGTAATACTTTTGTATTAAAAATATTCTAGAACATTTAATCATTTTTAAATTATTAAGGGAACTGAATAAAGTCTGCTTTCCATGGGAACCATTATAGTGCGTTATGTATATTTCAAATTATAAAGTTCAAAAGAATCGTTGAACGGAGAAGTAAGATTAGAAATCTTGCAGAATAGTACATTCACAAATGTTCACACATATTCACTGCTTAAATCTTCTTTCTACCGGAATTTTTAATAAATTTTCATACAGACAGACATTCAAACTGTAATTAGTTAGGAAAGTTCTGTTTCACGCCACAAAAATGTTCACATTTATAACTATAAAATATAAAAGAGATATTGCATAAAGGAATAATATTACATGCAAATATAAAAGAGATTTTATTTAAACTTTCATTAAAGAAAACTTCTGTGTTTGAAATTGCTCAGAGATTACTTTCTCCAATTTGAAACTTTCGTATTACGAAAATTAGATTAATTCTGTTTCTCACTACATTACAAAAGTATCTACAGTCATAAGAAACTTATCTAACACAAAAGTGAAATTGAATATTAAATATTCTGTCGCTCTTTGAATGAGGATAATTTTCGAACTGAAAGATTTTTAACCTCCACATTGTTATCTGCCATAATAAAATAATTCTATTTTTAAACTCTCTTCGTCTCGTACCAACAAAAGATATAACAAATTGGCCAAATATCTTCAATACCACAGAATAAATGTTATCCGAAATGAATACAAATGGAAGAAAATTATGATGAAATTTATGCACGTGTTCTCTAATACAAGAAGCACGATTGCGCTCATTGAAGTTCGTAAACTGCATTAGAACGATTGTAATTTCTTGTTGCAGGCGCCTCAGTAAAGGAAACTCACTTTACAAGAAACAGC
This sequence comes from Bombus breviceps, assembly GCA_014825925.1. Taxonomy (NCBI): domain Eukaryota; kingdom Metazoa; phylum Arthropoda; class Insecta; order Hymenoptera; family Apidae; genus Bombus; species Bombus breviceps. Next base: position 2,825,297 of record CM026191.1, on the reverse strand, counting down.
AATTATGAGATCGAAGTTACTCCCCGACCTACCTAATCATTCGCTGGTGATTTTGTGAATATCGCTCGAAGATCGTTACCCAGTGATCAAAGCTAGACTATTGTGTAATACATAATCGTTCGAAGAGGACCATTGATAACGTCGGACCTTCGTAGTGATATCGCGGTAATATTTCTAGCTGCCAGTCTAGCTGCCAATAAATTTCATCACTCGCCGTCTAATCGTCGGTGTATCGGTCGATACGTGCCGTTTGCTTGTGAAGGACACATTTTTATGCGGCATCGCGCGAACGTCGAACGTGATCCTAAAAACGTGTTCGACGCCAGACATTGGCGGAAGGATTTGTCGCGATCGTAATTAAAATCGCGGGAGAAACGTGAAACGAATCATGTCGTTGGATAAAACGGACACGACAGGACAATTTGTGAAAGTACGATCGGAGAGGACTGGCTTTAAACCTATTGAACGATGGCGTATCACGAGGAACGTTCTGATAATTGGAATCGCGTTTATGGTGAACTTCACAGCATTCATGGGGGCGACGAATTTACAGAGCTCGATTAATGCCGATGGATCGTTGGGTACCTTCACGCTGGCATCAATTTACGGCAGCCTGATCTTCAGCAATATCTTTCTGCCGACTCTGATTATAAGGTAATGTGGTTCCTCATTTTTTTGATAATCAATTATTACAGGGGATGCTTCTAATAACTGAATATTATAATATATTACATTGATCAATTCCAAATATGTATAATGATTTATATTAATATTCCAACACTATAGAATGCGGGGTATTATTATTGTATGCATTTGTTTATAATAGTTAACTAGTTAATTGATTTTTAATATATTAAAACAAATATCGAAGTTGATAAAAGCATACGTTTTAATATATTATTTACTGTATATACTTTTTAAATGAACAGCGATAAGTTTAATAATGGTTAAGTTTCATGGAATGTCCGAATATTAATTGTAAGTCACTCTACGTATATTAAAAAAAAGAGAAAAGATGATCGCGGATTTTTATGCATTTATAGGAAATATGAAGTAATGTACAGTATGCACATAATGTAGAGAAATATATATATGTCCGGTTCATGTTATGATTAGGGCTGGGATAAGAGACGTGAAATGAATCTTCGTCGCGATTAGACATTATTGTTATGCAATAGAGAAGATATTGACTAGTGCAAATATGATTATTACAGACTTCGACAAGTAACCGTGGTAATTAGATACTCAAAACGCTAATGACAATGATCCTAGGTTCAATAACGAATCCGCGGTCAAAGGGATAACAAATGCGCATTCCTCCAAAGTCCAAGTCGTACCCAACGCCCTTGTCTACGGTACAAGTATTACTGCACCAACTCTTCGTTAAAACATAGAACATCCACCGAGCGTAAAGACACTATGTAACTCGCTATTACGACCTCGCGAAAGAGAATGGCTTTCTGTCGCGATGATGCTACAGAGCAAAACTATATTGGGGTGTGTCTAAGGACACGAGATCATCGGATTCGTTGGGCGATGCCTTCGTTCGGAAAGTGAGGGAAATTGACGTTGCCGTTAATTGGTCAATTTCCATATTGGTAGTTAGAAAAGGATGCCAGTCGCCCTTGAGGGAAAGTTGCTGGTAGGAGGCGCCGTTCGTGAAAAAGTATGTTTCCCCTATCTTCCCGTAGTTGGGACAAAGACTGTTTGTCTGTTTAAAGGACTTTAGTTAACTAAATCTTAAGATTTATAACGGGTCCTTAGGCTAGCTGAATATGTACTGTGAAGATGCATCGACATCTGGTAATCATCTTCCCCGAAGAATAGGTTCTGCGTGTGGCGAGCCACGGGACAGAAACCGCTGGAATGTTTACTGTCGAGTGTTCTAACTATTTTCTTTTTAAGGGGAGCTATACTATTACCCTATATCTTTTATTAGACAAAACGTTCATCCCTTGACCGCGGCTACGTTCGGCGACTGACTGTCGCCTCGAACCCAAGCTCACTATCATAAATCTCGAATAACTACAATCGGATTCAATGACGACAATTGCTTAATTACGGCCACGGTAGAATTTAGATTATAATGCTACGGGACTTTCCCACAGTTCCAAAGGGGAGGCTTCGGTGTTCTTTCATCTCCGACATATATATATATGTATGTATATATGTACAAAGTATACAAAGTAAATCACTTACAATATTCAGTGAATGAAAGAAATATCTTCCTATTTAAGAATAAGTGTCTGCCAAACATCCACAATTTAATGAAATGTCACGATTATTTATCTTTCGCTTGAACGTCAATCAAAGATTTATATAATCTTCTTTTATATCCTTTTATTTATATCGTGGAATTAAATGGAGGATCTAATAGATAAATTTATTATTTACAGATCATTTGTTAAATCGCAAGATTAAAGCGTAATCAAAATTTGTCGAACATTTGAGAATAATTATTTGGAATCCTTTTGTGATTACGAGGAAGGAGGTATATTTAATAATTATTAGAAGACCACAGAGGTAAAATTTAGGTCACATTTTCTATTTTTTAAAAAAGAGCAATTTGATATTCAAGAACGTCTTTAATTGCTCTCATATTATCAAATCTAGGATTTTATTTAATTTCGGGATAAAATATGTGATTTATGATGCTTAAGAACATTTCGAAAATATTATCATATATTATAATGTCAATTCTACTGTCGACTTCTCGATAATTTCGTAAATTTATCGTGTAATTTTGAAAGCAATATATTTTAAAATCTAGCAGCCCATTTGTCATTTCCAATATATACATATCAATCACCAAGTGATGTTCAAATTAAAAAATTTGCGAGAGTATGCTTTTTTCTGCATCTAATAATTTATTAGAAACTCAGTGAAAAGTCATCTGAAATAATACAGCATAGATCACAGATTGACAAATCTACAAAGATATGTATGTCACGGATATTATAATTTTCAAATTTATTGGAAACTTTTAGTAGCAATTATCTTGGAAAACTCGATAAAAATCTCAGATCGGCACTACAAAATTTACAGAGATCTCTTTCATTCTACCCAGAATATTCCGTCATAGTTCCCAAGAACGAAACCATTCTTAACCCACTTTGAAGACAGTTTTGTAACTAAATCTCCAACAGATACCAGGATTCTCTCAACATTTAAAGTTTCTTCAACAGAAGACTTTAAATCAATAAAGGCGTCTATGTAGAAACCAAACCCAAACCGTGATATAATTAAAAATTATCGATCAACGAAGTTGCAAGAAGATATTGCGCCGTCTCAAATTCAACCTCGTAATTTTTCGCGACAATAACAATTTCTAATAACAACATCGAAGGGTCGTGAAACATTCACCAGATGTTCCATCGCGGTGACTGTAATTTCATAACCGAATTTGGTGAATTATATAAAGTAGCTTGATTTATATTACTTTTGAAACAGAATAGATACGTATGTCTTAGCGTTACAGCATATTTAAGAGACGTTGCGAATAGTAGCGGCGTTGTTTCGCTTTTCACCTCGGCGTTGTCTGAGTGCACATGACTCATTTACTTTAAAAGGATCAAGAGTCGCGGCTAAAGGGCATTCATCCTTTGTGTTTTCTAATGTGCCGCATTGTATTGCGTTTGCAGGCTCGAGTAAAGTGGTACAATTGTGTAAAATGAAATTGCGTGCGTCGCTAATTCGTAAACTAGGAAAAGAAGTGGTTTATATTCCTCCCTTTTCTTCTCTTTTTATGAGAGAAAAAAAATGGAGAAATTGTGTCCAGACTGGGATTCGTGTCCGATGATTTTGAAAACTCAGAAGAATTCAAGAATCTTGTCGTCGATTGCAATTTATGAAACGCCGACGATTTTCTTCGTGAGACTGCTTCCGGTTACAGCATGAAAGTAGTAAAGTTTATTATCGAATTTTATCGCCCATGAAATTCTCACCTATATTCTGTATCACCATCTATCTTCAGAATCGCTTCCGGTAATCTGGCTTGTGCGCCAAAAATGTATGTTTTAATATTCTTATAAATTTTTCTTTCAATGTAAAGTAAAATGTGTAGAGTAAAGAATAAAAGTGTTTATAGCCATCAATCTTGTAAAATCTTTGTGAATTTAAAAAATTGTTAAAAGACATCTTTTATTTAATTCTTCTCGTAATATATAAAAAATTATTAATGTATGAGCCATTCAGAAACCAAACTAATCAACTTCATTCTTGTTAATTTCTTGATTTCGTTATTCGAATACGCCATTAATGTTCAATTTCCAAGAAACAAATGATTCAATTTCTTAGGTTTCATCTATTGCAAAAAGATGAGACAAATAATAGGAAATTTTAAGGTAATTTTGAAAAATAACGTTTATAACATCACTTTTCTGCACTTCTGAATGTATGATCTGAGCTTCTGAACGACTCATATATCAAAAAGATAACTAAAAAATATAACGTGTTGTTTGTTATTGCAACCATGTCATGTTAATATGATCCCTTACAGCCAACAAGCGATATCCATCCAAATAAAAAAATCAACAGAAATAGACTTGTTATCAAGCTTTTTCTTTCTGATCTTCGATTTTGTATCTTTCGCGTCATATCTGTGGTAAACGTCAAATACGATCTTCGGATTAACTCTTAACCCTATTTGACAATCCGGTACTCCAGCGCGTTTATTTATTGTTATATGATAAAAGAGGAAGTCAGTTACCTATGCAATGAACAAATAGATATATACTGCTCTTCAAGATTTTGCCACCTTGTCAATGAACCAATTAATTTTATAAATCTTTGCAAACATTCCATGAAAGCTTGAAAAACGTAAACTGATTGAGATACATTTTTAACTTTCAAATTATTTATGGTATAGAATTATGTAAATTATAATTGTAAATTCTAAATTAAAAGCGGTACTAGTGGATTGCATATATTTTTAAGATCATTTACAAAAACTTTAAAGATAAATATATGTAAAGTGCAAAAATTCATTTTTCATTTATTTAATGTATTTACTACAATAATGCAATTGATAAAACAAATTTCTATTGAATTATATTTATAAAACTATGACTTCGCATAAACATCTGCAGTCTGACAAGCTTGTACAGTAGAATTCCGTTTGCCTCATCAAGAATACAAACAAATTTATACTCCAGTGATTCGTATAATACGAATTCACTCCTCCTCGTTTCATGATTTCTGGTTTAAATAATAGTTCACATTGGGATAAGAGAGTAATTTAATTTAATGCATGCAGAAATTCACTTAATCAGGCAGTAACTAAATTTTCCGTGTCAGTAGACGTAGTTCAATTAAATGGAATTCCACCGTACCATTCTGTCGAACTTTCTACGCGGTTCAACTTGTTAAACTGAACACACTACTCGAGTACTTCGATACACGAAAACGTTACAAAGAACACTTGATAGCCTGGGAGGTTGAAAGCACAGTAGACAAACGTAGAAACAATCTTATCCCCGCTTCGTATCTCATTACAGCTGGCTGGGCTGTAAATGGACCATATCATTGTCCATTCTGACTTATGTGCCGTTTATGGCTGCACAATTCTACCCAAAATTCTACACCATGATACCAGCTGGGTTGATGGTTGGTATCGGTGCAGGGCCACTCTGGTGCGCCAAATGCACTTATTTAACGGTCGTCGCAGAAGCATACACCACTCTATCGAATGTGGCTCAGGATGTCCTCGTCACGAGATTCTTCGGCCTGTTTTTCATGTTTTACCAGATGGCACAAGTCTGGGGGAATCTTATATCTTCGGCAGGTGCGTATAATTGTAATGTTTCTTGGCAAGAGGCAAGATTTGAATCTGCGCCTTTACGCGCCAAGTTGCTTGGCGTTGAAGACCGAGAGATAAAACAAGAACGTTTTCCACATAAACCATAGAATGTGTATGCATGAAACGGCTGAAGGAGATATTCAAACTCTCCTAAAAACATTTTACGTATGTATGCGTCATGCAAAATATTTTAAAATGTCACTAGCAGCATATACTCTAAGCATAGCAAACGAGGCACGACTATTGCGATTGTATATATTGGTAAAATTTGAACTCGTTTTGAAAATGTATACAGAAGTTAGAATATATTTATTGGAAGCATACACTTTTGCAAAGACCACTGAGATGTTTGAACAATCAATTTATTATTCACTGTATTAACTAGCCACAATATATAAGTGAAACCATTTTTAGTACTAATTATAAGCTTGAAGCTATTATGCTGTATAGTAATTTATTCGTTAAATGTATATTCGTAATAAATACCTTGTAACTTATAGGTATATATATTTTCGGATCGACCTCAAATGTAACTGTCATAATCTCGATAGTAGTGTCTTATTAGTGTGCTAACGAAATGTTAAAAGGTTTTGTGTGATGCACATAACATATTCATAAAAAATTATAAAGTAACTGTTCGAATACTTTTGTGAGCCACTATATATAAATAAAATATTCAAGATGATATATGTATTCACTACAATAATGTAATGGATAAAACAAATTTCTATTGAATGATATTTATAAAAATACGAATTTACATAAACATACGCAACCTAGTAAACTTCTACAATAGAACTCATACATGTGATACACATGAAAATATGGAAGGTTTGGTAGAGTAATAGTTTTCTGCAAGAGCAATTTTTTTGCTTTACAGGAATATTGGTCTGTCTAATCATTTCCATCAAATTATTTTACATTTATTGTATTAATAATTCCTATCATATTCCTATTATAATATTTACGGCCCTTCGAGTTTCAATTGTGTTTTCATTAGCATGTCACGCATTGTTCCGACGTTTCATGAACATTCCTACTTATTTCTTTAGGGTAAGCCTGAAAAATTTTGCGAAACAAAGAATTACAAACATATCATTTAATCTATTATTTTGTATCAGATTTGAAAAATTCTTTCGAAGTTTCATATACGTAAATATCTAATAATCTGGATTTCTATGATGTCATTTATGATAGTTTAAATTGGAGCGGAGAGCATTCATAGGAATAGTTTTATTTCGCTTAAGGGATGTCATTAGCGACTCTAAGCCCTTCTGGTTGGCTACGGAAACGCTTTGACATAAAGGCAGATGTAACTTTTTTCTTTTCTTCGCTGCTAACGCCAGCAGCCCATCAGTTCATACGTGCGTTCCCCCTTCGAACGTTCGCTATATGCAAAAAGATAAAGTAACTTTAATTGCAGTGAAATTTGCTGTAACAGAAAATGTCGTTCGACCGTTCAAATTCGTAACGGAACTTAATTCGCAACTTCATCAATGAGGTAAAACGATAGAGCTATTCAGATACGAGCAATAAAACAACGAAACAAAATAAACGTAAAGCTTTCTGACTCTCTCTCGTGTGAAAGAAAAAAAGGAAGAAAAGAACTGTGCTGAATTTTAATACTGACTGATTGGCCAAGCTGCCTGTTTGTAATGTTACTTTTTGCTCATGTTACTCATGTTCTTTTTTTGGACGAAAGAAGCTATGAATCGCAAGAGTAATGTGTCACGTGCATCGTATAATGTCGCCGATAAAACCGTTTGCTTAAAAGCGATTTGAAGCTGAACCCGTTGAGCCGAAGTTTATTTCGAATCTCCATTTTGCGATGCATACGCCAGAGAACAGCTTGAATTAATCTGCGAGAGCTTGCGCTAAAATTTGTCATTGCCTTCAAACGATCGAACGTTGTTCTAGCATATGATCGGTTGTCTTTTGACACGTTTTTCAGTTTCAGAGAGTATTTTGTGCTTACAAGTACTTTTAGAGAATTACTTTTTGGCGAAATGGATACGTGAATTGCTGATTTCAAAGCAAAAATGTTTGGAATCTTCCTTAATATCTCTCTCTCTATATAATTAAATATTAATAAATATATATTATTATAATATAATAATGTATAATATAATATATTAAAATGTAATAAAATTATATATTATAATATATTATAATATATATTATAATAAATATTATATAATATAATAAAGTATTTAAATATAATATAATATAAATAATATAATAATACAATAAATATTAAAAAATAGTGTGAAAACGTTTACCTCGTTTTATAAATTGCTTGAATAGTTCGTCTTATAATTTTATAAAGGAAATTCAAATTCTGAGTTATGATGTAATATTCTAACGGAATATAATACACTAATATAGCAGATTATATTCATTAAGTGCGTATTTGAAAATTTCATTGTCTCTTATACATGTATATTTTAAAGCAAGATACACAGACACAATCCAACGTTGCGATTTTTGCACTAGAACTACGCTTCCCTTGGAATCCTTTTGTCATCAATATCTTTTTGGATCTGCACTCAACTCACTGGCAACTTCAATTGAAAAAATTCCTTATGCGGAATGTTCCTTCATTCTTTTCAAAGAATCGTAACATAGCGTGGTTGGTAACCAGAGACCGAATTTATTCTTTCTATCTTATATAAGAATTAAAAAATCAATAAAATTCAATAAAGATAGAAATTGGAAACCTAATAACGTAAGAGTTAATCAAAGTTTGATTGATTAATAACAATTTTAAGATCGTGTCGCAGAAGTTCCAACGCAGAGCGTGAACTGAATCATATAAACATTATACAGAAAATAAAATCCCTAACTAAATCAAAGACAACCTGGATACTACTTTATAGCAGAACTTGACAGTCGATATTCGATAACCTTATTTGAACAGATGTAACACGCCGAGAATTTTATTATTTTTCTTTATTTCTCACAATCGTAAAACCAACAAATAAATGATCGAACGTATAGAATCGTCCAAAAGCAACTTACGAGTTCCCTTTTCAGTAACAGAGAAGGTATATTGGTTCGCTTTTCGTTCGAGACCCACGGGAGAACCAGGCTTATTCACGAGCCTTCCAATTCGATACCCGGAAATTCAAGGATAAAGTTTTAACGTTCCGTCCCATACAAAGGCACGCGAAACCTCGGACAATCTGCACACTATGTCCTAAAGACGAAGAAATAAGAATTGGCTCATGAACGTATTCCAACACTTGTTGGAACCTTTTACAAATACATTATGTGCCCTATGCAAACATTTGAAATTTTCATTATCGCGATTGTATTGGTAAAGTTTGGAACAAATCTGAAAATGTGGGTGAAAGCCAAAAAATATTTACTACAATTACATATCAGTTCCGCCCGAGCAGCCGAGCTAAACGGACGTGTAAATCAGTGCTTCCGTAAGTGCGACAAGTGGGAAAACAAAGTGACTAACGACGGCGTACATCGCCAGGTGGTGGAAGGTCCAAGATGCACATATACCACCAATAAAGATTACAAATCAAGGAGAAACATATTATATAAACAAAGCTGTAGATACAGCAGATCTAAAACAACCAATAAACGAAGAGTATAATTGCCCAGATACAAATGAAATAGAAACGGGAGTCAATGAACTGACACACCAGGATGAAAGCTGGAAGGTGGTAACTTCCAACAAAAAACGTAAAATATCATCAAACACAAACACTAGGAGGGCTGTAGAAACAGAAAAACAACAATGGAAATTACCCTCCGTAACTCCTTCAGCGCACTGCCAGAAGAGATAGCAACAGACCCAGCAGAAAAACATCGCACATAACCCACATCGCCAAACCACCGCCAATCTACATAGATGACCAAATAATAGACCCCCTCATCGAACTATTAAACAACACGGCTGGAACACAAAACTATAGCATCAAACAACTAAAACTGGACCAGGTAAAAGTACAAACTAATACCCCAGAAACTTTTAGGAAAGTGACAAAAGCACTAAAAGAGAAAAACGCCGGATATCACACTTACAAGCTCAAAACTGATAAAAGTTACAAAGCAGGAATCAGAGGATTACACCCTAAGACAAATATAAGCAACATACGCGAGGAACTAGCCAAAATCGGACACCAGATAACCCAATATGATACTAAATAACCGCTACCGCTATTTCTAATAGAACTAGGACCCAAAATTAATAACAGGGAAATCTTCGAAATTAAAAAAAATCTAAACACAATAATAACTGTGGAGCCACCTAGACATAAAAAAGACATATCACAATGTATACGGTGTCAGCAGTATGGACACACAAAAAATTACTGCAACAGAAACCCGGCATGTGTCTAATGTGCAGAAAAGCACCTAACAACAAACTGCCCATACGAGGGAAAAATAAATGAGCTAAAATGCTACAATTGTAATGGAAACCACCCAGCAAGCTACAAAAGCTATATAGTCAGAAAACAACTGCAACGTAAACTGTTTCCGCCGCTTCGAAACAAGACGTACAATAACTATCACACACAACAGGAGAGCACAGAAACTGAGACAACAACAAATGTACAGCACGCAACGAACATCCA
>CM026191.1:1370978-1567579 GCA_014825925.1 Bombus breviceps | reverse complement strand
TTTATAACGGGTCCTCAGGCTAGCTGAACATGTACTATGGAGATGAATCTACATCTGGCAATCATCTTACCCGGAGAATAGGGCCTGCGTGTGGCGAGCCACGGGACAGAAACCGTTGGAATGTTTACCGTCGAGTGCCGCTACAACTATTTCTTTTAAGGGGATCTATACTATTACTCCATACCTTTGTTAGACGAAATGTTCATCCCTTGACCGCGGCTACGTTTGGCGACTGACTGTCGCCTCGAGCCCAAGCTCACTATCATAAATCTCGAATAACTACGATCGGATTGAATGACGGCAATTGCTTAATTACGGCCACGGTAAAATTTAGATTATAATGTTACGGGATTTTGCCAAAGTTCCAAAGGGGAGGCTTCGGTGTTCTTTCATCTCCGACATATATAATGTTCAAATTTCGGATAATTCAGGGATCGACTCTGAAGTCTGAATATCGAGTTTATTGTAACAGTACTTAAATAAAATACAGAGGTAAACAACAATTAATAATAATTAATAACAGTAAATAATAATAAATAACGAAGCTTTGTACAAGGTCTACCTGAAAATCGAGAATCGATTTTCCACGTCCTAAACTACCACTCTTCCTTTGTCAATCTTCAATACTCTGAATACTGTCTATTTCTAACGATCGAAATCCTTCTTCTTCTCTAGCCTAGTCTGTCTGTGAACTGACTATTTGGCAAATTGGTTGTCCATAACAGTAAATAAGGTCACAATGTCCGTTAGACAGAGAAAGTCCCTTTGTTTATCCGTGTTTGAACTCTTGGGAAGTTTACAAGTGTCCAATTTGGACATTTGGTAGAATTTTTTAGTTGTTTGATTACCATGTGGGTGGCTACCCCCAGCGGGATACCATCTTCGTGTTTGTTAGGTTATATCCTTTGTGAGATCTGCGGGGTGTTTCCTTTTCAGTCTTCTTTCTATGTTTGATCGTTTCTATTGTTGATCGTTTCCGCAGCCAGCCGGTTCGTGTGTGTTGCTATTCTTTCCTTGTATTTTTCGGCGTATCTGCTAATCTCCTCCTTGAGATTTAATCTCCTCCTCGTTGGTAATCCCAGATCCTTCCGTATGTCCTCGTTTCTAACGAACCATGGGGCGTTTACTATTTTTCAAAGAATTTTAGCTTGTATTGTCTCTATTTTGTTTATATGGCTCATTGCTGCTGTCTCCCATAGTGGTATCCCGTACAACCAGATTGGTTCTATGATCGTTTTGTATATTTTTAATTTATTTTCTGTGCTTAATTTGGATTTTCGACTTGTTAGTCGATGCATTTGTCTTCTTGTTATCTGTATTTTGTCTATTATTGATTTAGTATGCTATTTCCATGTGAGCTGTGTATCAAAGTGGAGTCATAGGTATTTGACTCGCCTTGTTTGTATTATGTGCGTGCCGTTCAGTAGGATGCTTGGTGAATTCTGTTTTCGCAGTGTGAATGTAATGTGGTTGCATTTGTTGGGGTTTGCTTTAATTTGTTTATCTTGGAGCCACTTTTCTATTTTTGTGATATGTTCTTGTAGTAATGTGACTGCTGTTTCTGGATTAGTGTGCCTGACTAGTACAGCTGTGTCGTCCGCGAATGTCAGTATTTTGCTATTGGTTGATGTTAGTATGTTGGCCGTGTGTAGTGTGTATAGTATTGATCCTAAGACGCTTCCTTGCCGAACCCCTGTCTTGATGTCTTTAACTTCAGAGTATGTGCCCTTGATTTTTATTGCGAAGGTTCTGCTGCTTAAGTAAGATTTTATTAATTGGTATATTTGCTCCGGGAATTGTTTTCTGATTGTTTGTAGTAGGCTTTCGTGGTTTACTTTGTCAAATGCTTTCTCGATGTCCAAGAATTGCTAGTATTATTTCATTATTAGTATTATTATTATATTATTATTATGTTATTATTATATTATTATTAGAACACTAGCATTATTTCATTAATGAGCCTGTGCATTTCCTCTATCGTGGAGTGTTTGTTTCTGAATCCAAATTGGTGATCTGGTATTAATTTTTCCTTCCCTATTGTTAGTTTTAGGCGGGCGTATATTATTTTTTCTAGTATTTTGGAAAACACAGGAAGTAGTAACAGTAGTTGGTCTGTAAGATGCTGTTTAGTGTGGGTCTTTGCATGGTTTAGATAGCATTATGATCTGTGCTAGTTTCCATAGTTTAGGATAGTGTTGGATTCTTAATATTGCATTGTATATTATTGTCATTAGTCGTATCGCTCTTAGAGGAAAGTTTTTCAACATTTTACCATTGATTGGGTCGATTCCTGTTGCTTTATTGTTTTTTGTTTTTTCGATTACGTTTTTAATTTCTTGTGCTGTTGTTTTAGGTATGGTGTATTGCTTGTCAGTTGAGGTACTAGTGGTTAGCGCATCCTCGTCCGTATGGCAATTGAGGTTGCCGTTGTTGATATTATGTGGCGTAAATGTGTTGCATAGGTGGTTGGAAAATTCTTCAGCTTGCTCTTCGTTGCTTCTTACCCATGTGTTATCTGCTTTTCTGATTGCTGGGACTAGTTTTATTGGCTTCTTTATTTTTTTCGTTGCTTTTCATACGGAGTAGTTGGAGTTCTCGTGTGCAAATAGTATCTCTATGAACTTTGTGAATTCCTTATTGTTGTGCTCTTTTATTTTGTTTTTTATTTCCTTTGCAAGTGATCTATGTTTTTCTTGTTATTCTTGTTATTCTTGTTTGTCTATGGTTGATTCAGGTATAGTGCTTGCCCATGCTGCTTCTAAGAAGTAGTGGTTCGGACAACAGGGCAGAAAAAATGGCACTCGCACTCGTTATTCGATATCCATAGAATATACTATACAAAGTTGCCAAACAGTTGAGTACCTGCGACCGTCGGCGCAGGCGGCGTCCACAAGTGGGCGTTGTGACGGTGCAGGTTATAATCGGCTGTAAAGCCAACCTGCTGGGACCGAGCCTAGCGCTGGCAGCTCCGCCTCCTCGTGGCCCCCGTTGGTAACGGCGCAACGCTAAGCGTTGCTTCGGCTAAGCGAGCTGTCGCCCGTAAGGGTAGGTTCAACTTGTCCAATGACCCGAAAGGCGAGGGCAGGGTTTTTCCAAGTCGCGCGCCGACCATCTGCGCGCCGTCCCTTGGGGGGGGGGGCGCTGTGAAGTAGCAAAAATCATAGAACATCATGATTGCGCTGCCAGTATGAGTTTCAACTCGAGGTATGGCATGATCGACCTATGGTCAGGCCCTATAGCGCCAAATTACTTGTCTGTTCGATGTGTTCGGGTGTTTTCAATGGGATGTTGCTCTTGATTTTGCTCTCGATTATTTCTTTAAATGTTTGCTATTTGGTGGTTTTATTGCATAGTGTCTCTGGATTGTTATAAAGTATTGACTTGTTTCTGTATGTAATTATTATGGGTGTATGATCCGAGCTAAGCTCGAGGCTGGGTACTATTTTTAGTTTATTTGTGTTTAGTCCCTTTGTAACTGTAAAGTCGAGTAGGTCATGTATTTTGTTCGAGTCCGTCGGCCAGTATGTCGGTTTTCCTGTGGATAATATATTGAGGTTATTGTTCCTAATATATTTTTCCAGGGTTTTACTTCGAGGTGTGGTAATTCTTGATCCCCATAATGTGTGCATTGAGTTGTAGTCTCCCGCTGCGATATACTTGTCACCTAAGTGTTGAAAGTACTCTTCCCACATGTGTGATGTAATTTTGTGTCGCGGTGGTACATATACTGCTGACAACCGGAAATGGTTGCTGCTAGTTTATACTGTAACGGTGGTTGCTTGGGTATATTCCTTACTAACTTGACTGTATAAGTGGTGTTTTATGTCGTTTCTTATTATCACTGCGGTCCCTCCGTGTGTTTTTCCTGAGGCGTTTGGTATCATATATGATGTAGTACGGTATTTTTACATAGCTTTTTGGAGTGAAGTGTGTTTCTGAAACAAGTAGTATGTCGATATTGTTGTTATACAGGAATGCTTTAGTTTCTAGGGCCCTTTGTTATAGGCCATTTAAGTTCCAGGCTGCTATTTTCAGCGTGTCCGTTTTTATTTTTTGCTTAGCATGTTTGTAAGTAGTTATAGCATGACTGTGATTTGTTGCGTTTGCTGTCTGAGGACTGCGTTTTGTTCGCTTATCATTTTTGTTAGCATTTCGGTATTTTTGATGGATTGCTTCAACAGTTCCTTGATTTCTGTAGCGTCGTTGTTGTTATTGTTCTGATATTGGTTCTCTAAGGGTGTTGATTGTTTGGTTACTTGCGCGTAGCTTCGGCTACCAAAGGTGTTGACGTTATTGTGATTAATGTTCATTACGTGCTGTACATTTGGTGTTATTTCAGTTTCTGTGCTGTCCTGTTGTGTGTGATAGTTATTGTATGTCCTGTTTCGAAGCGGCGGAAACAGTTTACGTTGCAGTTGTTTTCTGACTATACAGCCTTTGTAGCTAGCTGGGTGGTTTTCATTACAATTTTACATCATTTATTTTTCCCATGTATGGGCAGTTCATTGTTAGGTGCTTTTCTGGACATTTGACACACACCGGGTTTCAGTTGCAGTAATTTTTTGTGTGTCCATATTGCTGACACCGTATAAATTGCGGTATGTCTTTTTTATATCTAGGTGGCTCCACAGTTATTATTGTGTTTAGAACTTTTTTAATTTCAAAAATTTCTTTATTGTTATTTTTAGGTTCAAGTCCTATTAGAAATAGCGGTAATGGTTGTTTAGTATCATATCTGGTTATGTTGTTTATTGCCCTTACCTGGTGTCCGATTTTAGCTAGTTCCTCATATGTTGCTTGTATTTATCCTTGGGTATAATCCTCTGATTACTGCTTTGTAACTTTTATCAGTTTTGAGCTGGTAAGTGTGATACCCTGCGTTTTTCTCTTTTAGTGCTTTGTCACTTTTCTAAAAGTTTCCGGGGTATTAGTTTGTACTTTTACCTGGTCCAGTTTTAGTTCTTTAATACTGTAATTTTCTTTTCCTGCTGTGTCATTTAGTAGCTCAATAAGGGGGTTTATTATTTGAGCATCTATGGAGATTGGTGGTGGTTTGGCGATGTGGGTTATTGGTTTTTCGGCTGGGTCTGTTTCTTTCTCTTCTGGCAGTGCGCTGAAGGAGTTTCGGTGAGTAATTTCTTGCAGCCATTGTTGCTTTTCTGCTTCTGCAGTCCTCCTAACGTTTGTGTTTGATGTTATTTTTCGTTTTTTGTTGGAAGTTGCCACCTTCCAGCTGTCATCCTGGTGTGATAGTTCGTTGTTGATATTATTCTTCTCATCATCCTTTTGTGTAGTTTCCATTTCTATTTCCTTTGTAGCTGAGCAATCATGATCTTCGTTTATTGATTGATTTAGGTTTGTTATATCTATAGCTCTGTTTATAAAATATGTTTCGCCTTTGTTTGTTATTTTTATTGGTGGTATTTGTTGCATTTTGAATTTTTCACCATTTGGCGATGGGCGTTGTCGTTAGTCACTTTGTTCTCCCCACTTGTCGCATTTATGGAAGCACTGTTTCACACGTCCGTTTAGCTTGGCTGCTCAGGCAGAACTGTGGCTCCAGGTATGTGCCAGTTCGTTGTTCACGACAATGTCGGCCAACTTCCTCGGACATTCTCTAAAGATCTTTTGGCAACGTGCGTAATAGTATCTCTTTTTCCGATTCCTATTGCTTTTCTTTCTCTCTGTCTTTTCTATTTCGGGGCTTCGCCTATTTCTTATTCCCATTCTCGGTCGGGTAATTTAATTAATGCTCGATATAGAGTTGTGCATATAAAATGTTTTAACTTTTCTTTTAGTGGTTCCCTATCATTTTTCTCATCGGCCTAGATCTGTTTCAACCTGGTATAGACCTCCCTTAACGAAGGGGGTATCTCGGTTGGTCTCTCTATCTCTATCATCAGAGGGCACCCGCCCTCTGTCTCTTGCGCACTCTCCTGAGGACCAATGTGTTCATTTTTTAGGCCGCCTTTTCTCTTATTTCCTATCTGTTCGGCCCTTTTGGTGGTTAAATATTTATTTATTTCCACGTTGGGGTACTTATAGTCTTTGAATATTTGGTCGAGCTCCCTCAGGAGAGTAACCTCTTCTATTGTCCACACTCTACTATTGATTTCATGTATAGGGGATCCATTATTCCCATTCTCTTAACGGCAAGGTGCGCATGCCGCTCATGCGTTGATAACCCTCTCTGGAACCCGAAGCTCATGGGGCAAACTCGCATCTAAATTGATCCTCATGATATTGCGTGGGGCCGCTACATTTTGCCATATTGCATCTCGCCCCATGGAGCTTTGGGAAGTTCCTGCCACAACTTCTGCATCCCCATTGAATGGGGGTATCCACATGATGCAAATCAAGGTGCTTGTCCAGGTCCCCTAACGTCATAAAAAAACGGTGGACTTCCCTTTTTTCGTAGATCAGACAAGCAACCTTGTCCCCCACCAGCGGCACCATTATTTTTGAGCTCAAGTCCAGGGACACATTCGAATCGTCAACCATAGTCCCCTCCGAAGCGGATAAATTCGCCGCTTCCGGGACCGAGACTTGATTTTTTTCCCCAATGCTAACAAATTTTTAATTTTCTCTTCCCAAAGCAATTGTTCCAATCATGTTCATCTCATGTCATTTCAGCCATGTCGTCAACAATAGCCATCCAAAGGAACGGATTCCTTCTTAACCAATTGTTGTTATCCCTCTTTTACTGTAATTCCCGTTGTTCGGCAAGCCGACTATAAACTTAATTATTTATGTCTTCCACTCCTTCGGCACCACACTCCGTTTAGCCATGGACGCCGCGTCCGGGGGACAAAATCGTCCATCCTGACGCGACGTACATGTTACCGGCGGTACCACTGGGAGGTAGGAGTGTGACTTGAGCAGGCGAGACCAAGGTCTCCCCTGCTCCCGAGCAACCATGACTCTCCAAGGGACCCACAATACGACCGTTAAATAGTGGTCTATTGCTTACATCCGAACTGTGGAACCTCGAGAACGAGGCCCATACTTCCGAAGTACCCCCTTGTAGGGACTTATAACTAATATTTACTTTGAAATTGATAAATCAATTAACAAGGCAAATAGACAATAAATAGAATAAATAAATAAATAAGACATCACTGAATAAATAAAGTAAAATAAATAAATAAATAATTAAATAGTTTAATACTAGTAAATAAATAAATAAATAAATAATTACTAGTCATTAAATTTATATCAATAGATAAAATATATAAATAATTAAATAAATAAATAAATAAATAAATAAATAAATAGCCACATATCTTATTTATCGTCATTCATCTAAAAATATGTTAGACATCTCTATGGAGTTTCTTAGAACATTCATCACAATTTAATTTCACTATCTGTGATCCCAATTATTTTTAAATTTTTCCTATTCGGTGTTATTACCCCTCTGCTGCCCAAGACTACGAGTAAAACCTCTCCATCGTCAACCTTGTACTTCTGCCTTAGATGATTTAGGCATGGGAAGTATTTGTCAATCTCTTAATTCTTCGCTTTTAGAAGGTAATCTTTATTCTCGTAGCGGACGGTGACGTAGACCAAGAGAATCCGTTCCTCCTTTTTAACTACGAGGTTTGGCTTAAACAAATTGCCCCCACCTTTAATGTAGGTTCGACAAATACTTCGTAATCTTTCATCAATTTGTCGGCGAAGACTGATTTCACCTCATCGTGCCTCTTAATGCTTAGACCTTTGGTGTATTGGCACGACCCTAGAATGTGTCCGAGGGTTTCTGGTTGTACACTACATCTTCTACAAGCTACGTCTACTTTTTTGTCAGCCCGTGCCAATATGGTCCTTGTCCCAAAGGTATTCGTTCTTAGCCTTACGGCATCGATGAATCTCGTTGGCCTGAACAGGTTATACCCCTCTAGCCACATGTTGCCAGTTTTATCCCTTGGGAAATCTTTAATTCCTTGGCCCTGACTTTTCAATTCCGATCATTGTTTAACTTGTGCGTACTTCAACCTTTTCCGGGCCGACCAATTGATCCTTAGGGAATTCGCAATTTTCTTTAATTTTATCTCGCTCTCATCATTTATTAAGCTAGACGCCGCTGGATCCATCGAATTCTTTAGTTTTATTGCGCTTTTTAGGATACCGAGTTTAACGATATGTTCGATCCTCGGTAATCCTAGACGCCCATTAACTTTTGGAGTATAGAAGAAACCAGTGGCTGTCGAAGGCGCCAGGTGTAGTATAGCCTTAATCTGTTGCCTGACTTCGCTGTCCAACAATTTCAAGACACTGTCGCTTGGTGGATTTACTAGTAGGTGCTATATATAATGACGGGAGACGTAATTCATTAACAAATCAATTTTCTGGAATGGTTTCAGACAGAGCTTTTTGACTCTTCTCATCACGCTCAGAATTTCTGGCAGTGGATACCCCTCCAAGGTCCCTTTTGGCGCCTAAATACCTTAAGGCCTCGTTTGTGTCAATGGCTGGTATTAATTACATCTTCGAGCCTTAATCTCGGTTCTTTGACAAACCAGGTGTTCTTCTTAGCTACCACCTGGAACATTTGGCTCTTCTCCCCTGAGATGGTCATTCCAAGGCCCTTCAGGTATTCATGTAGGATATCCACTTGGCGTTGTGCCTCCCTCTCATTTTCACCAAGTAGAACAATGTTGTCAGCAAAAGCCAGGATTGAAACTTTTCTTTCGTTTCTGACATTTATACCACTGATTTGCTCCTCTATTACGTCCAGCAGCGACTCTAGACAAATTAAATAGCAGCGGTGACAAAGAGTCACCCCGCTTGACTCCCCTAAGTATCTTAATCTCGACTTCTATATTGTCTTTTGCTTTTATCGTGGTCTTGCCCTCATAGTACATTTCATTTATTAATTCAATTATAGGGGTCGGCACACCCTTCCTCGTCAGGCAAGGTTCTAACGCCGAATGGGGTATCGTGTCGAACGCTTTAGAGATATTCACAATTGTGAATACCTCCCCCCCCCCTCGTTATTTATTTTGCTGTGACTTAAGGCAACGTTAAACAGTTCCACATTTATTTTACACCCGTTCTCGTTCTTATCCTTCCGTCGAAAATGGAGAAGAAGATTCGGCCGAGAACAAGGCCTATCGTTATAGGCCTCCAGTTTTCAACCCGGCTGCATTGCTTGTTCGCTTTTGGTATTACTGTAGTCGTATTTTCCTTCCGTACGGTCGGAAAATGGGAACTATAGCATAAAATTATAAACTTTTGCCAATATTGCGGGCAGGCCAGGTATCATTAAGTGATCCTTCTGAATATCGTCTGGTCATGCCGCAGCCTTTTCCCTCATCTTACTCAATCTCTCGCTCACATCTTCCACAGATATTGGTGGAAATAATTCATTTATTAATAGCTTAGAGGCTCTATTTCCTGGGATTGGGGGATTGGATGGTCCTGCTCGACTCCATAAATCCTCATAGAGCCTGTTCACCTCTGTTGCTTCAGGTGGTTGGCTGGTTGGCTCCAGGTATGCCCGATCGTTATTGACATTCATGGAATAATTCCTGGCAACGTGAATATCGCTTCCTAAAATTCCTATTTTTATTTTTATTATTATTCCGACTTTTTCTTTTAAATTTATTTTTGGGCTCCTCTCTTTTCTCGTTGTTTAATTCCTTAATAGCTCCATACAGAGACGTGCAAATAAAGGTATTTATTCTATCAATAAGGGCTTCTCTAAACCCTTTGTACACGACCCAAATATCTAACAACCGACCATGAACCTCCCTTAAAACAGGGGGCACCTCAGTTTGCATCATTATTACATTATCAATTCGGAGTCTCCATTCCTGGATTGACTCGTTACTATTCCCGCCAACTCCAGGCTCTTCAAGACACGCATTGCCTGAATTCAGCCAGCAGGTCATCGAATATAAAGTTCCAAAAGCTTGGACCCAATACCGATCCCTGCGGGCATCCTTTCGTAACGGGCTTGCTGACTGTTTCATTTTTCCCAATGATTTGCACGATGCTGTCCAAAAAGTAGCTTCTCGTTAACCGATATAGGTTGTCGGGGCAGTCTCTTCTCTTCAGTTCATGCATTACATTCGACCACCAATGGCTCCAGATATATCAAGTGCAATCGCGAGGACGTGCTTTTTCTCTCTCATTTGCTCGACTTTCTCGCGAAATCGTGTCCATCGTCGATCTTCCAGAACAAAAACCATATTGTCGGTCCGAGAATAACACGTGTTCGTGGAAAATGATCGCCATCCTAGTAGCATCGGTCTTTCCAGCAATTTACCCACCATAGACAGCAGGCAGATTGGTCTGTAGGACTTCGGGCTACTTCTGTCCCGTTCTGGTCCCTTCGGGATGATGATGACGTTCCCTACTTTCCATCTTCTTGGGA
Source organism: Bombus breviceps (assembly GCA_014825925.1). Classification (NCBI taxonomy): domain Eukaryota; kingdom Metazoa; phylum Arthropoda; class Insecta; order Hymenoptera; family Apidae; genus Bombus; species Bombus breviceps. The sequence goes on along the minus strand of CM026191.1, from coordinate 1,557,201 downwards.
AAACCCCCCAGGTAAGGCAGCCGTTCATGAGCCTCAGGAGCTCAACGTAATCACTTTTATGTACTCCTTCCTGATTTCTCTGTACCGCAGCTTCTCTTGTTCCCTCGTTGTGGGGACCCTAGCCCCTTGATATCTCCTTCTTGCCCGGTAGGCGTTCCTCTTCGCTCGTGTAAGCTCGGGCGTCCACCATGGCACTGACCTATAGTGCCATTTCTTCCTTGGAATGGCCGCGTCGGAGGCTCTTATCAGGACTTCCTGCATTTGTTCGGCCATTCGTTCGAAGTCCTCCGCTTGCTGGAGGGTTGTCTCTCGGAGTTCCTCCTTTTCCTCCATGACAACTCTCTGGAACACCACCCAGTTGACAATCCGTGTGTTATATCTTCTATCTTGAAGCTGTGGCGGAGTACTTCTTCCTTCGAGATTCAAGCGCGTCTCCAAAATCCTATGGTCACTGAAGGTTCCGTCCTCGTGAACTTTCCAGTCTTTCACAAGCAGTATTGCTTCTGGACTCACTATAGTTATATCTATGTTCGATCGCACTCGAGTCGTCTCAAATATAGGAGCCTGCCCCGATTGGTTGAGGACGTGGAAGCCACAATGTGCAATAATGGCCTCCAGAGCCTCACCTCAGTCGTCGATGGTCCTGCTGCACTACAGGGGTGATTTTGCTTTGGAGTCTATGCCAATAATGGTTTTCTTTCCTCTGAGACTCCTGTTAGTAAATGACGATTGTAGAAGAGGAGCCCCGACCGACGTGGCTCGGGACTGACCTATTCATGGGAAAAGCCGACTTTTCCGTTAGATACTTATCCACGTTTTGCGTTTGGTACATATTCTCTTTTTCCGTAATTTGTACGAACGCATAATAAACCTAAGAACTGTTTCATGGACCGTCCATAAACCAATAACACTTACGCGAGCAACGATTCCTTCAAGGTTAATAGAAGTTATAGAGGAATCTTGAAACAAAGGTAAATTGAAAGCCTAGGTTTATGGTGGATCCTTAGGTTTATTGGGGGTCTGCACAGCGGTATAGACCCTTGGCGGACAGGTAATTCGAGACGTCGCGCTGATCGTTTCACGCGACGTAACACTCCGCAGTACCTTATCTAGTTGTTCGACACCGACCTCGGTGTTTTCGGTCGGCGGGAGGTACTGGATTATTACATATATTTTCGTTTCACCATCGCTTATTTGTACACATATGCAGTGCGCTGTACAGAGTCCAACGACTTCGAGTGGCGTTAAATATTTGGACTTGACTCCTACTGCCGCTATTGGCGGATCGTGTTTCGATCCTCTACAGGCGATCGTAATTTCTGTTCCAATCCAGGTATCATTCCGTCGATGCTGCATGGCTCTTGCATCAGCAAGATCTCGTTGCCATCAGCTTCCATCTGCGTCTTGATCTCGTAGGGGATGGTTTTGGATCGCTGCATCTTATGCTGCAGGATCCTTATTCCCCTTTTTCTCCCGTGTCCTCTTCCGTTTTCATATATTGTTTTACTCATAGCTGGTCCTTGCAACTGCTAGTTCCAGCACCTTTTTGTACATTGGGCAGTCCACGTTGGAGGCTGCGTGGTCGCCCTTCTTCCCTGCCTTCCTGCAGTTAACGCAGCTGGCGTTCTTTTCTTTGCTTGTGCATTTTTTTGTACTGTGTCCGCTTTCTGCGCAGTGTGCGCAGATCTCGTAATTTACGCGGCAGTATTTTGCCACGTACCCACATCCTTGGTATTTATAGCAACGATTAACCGCAATATAGTCGCGGACCTTGCATCCATTCCAAGAGATATATACTTTCTCCATTAATAGCTTTTCTCTTACCTGAGGAGGTACTTCCAATACCCAGTCGGTTTCCTGAGAGTCCTTGCGGCCCGTCCTGAAGCAGAATTTAATGGCTGCTACATCTTCCTTTAACCTGTCTTGGTTCTGCTTCCTCATACAAGCTAGTATCTTCTTCTCCGGGATTTCCCTTGGTACTTCCTACAGGATCACCCGGGGTAGTCTTCTTCGTGGTGAGCTAGTTTTTAGGCCAGCCTCCTTTAGCTTCGCATTCTCCGTGAACGCTTTTAGACCTTCCGGCTTCGTCGTTTCCACGACTAGGCCATTGCCGCTGATTTTCTTCACTGCGGTGACTTGTATTCCCTTTTTACGGGGATATAAAAGGGTGAACACCGCATCCCGCGCTTCCTCACTCGATTTTATTTCACTGTCCGACACCTCTGAGCGGATTATTACCACATTCTTTGGTGGTTTTACCGCCATTTGTCCGACCTTATTGCTTGTCATTTTTACCTTCTCCGCGTAGGAGGGCTGCTTTTGTTCGGTCCTCGTGATTTTCTTAACTGCCGTCTCAAACCACTTGTTGGCTTGCAGCGATTTATTTACCACACTCAGGATTTGCGTTTCTGTCTTGCTTGAACCGGTGCTCTGTTCTAGCTTGCCGGCCAGATAACTGTTGTGGAGCAAGAGTTCCTCCACAATTCCTCGTATGTCTTTGAAGTACCGCATTATTGATGCGGTCTGCTCCTTGCTCGCCTTTTTGCTAGGGTCAAGGAAGAATACTAAGACTTCCTTTTCCATTTCCCCTGCCTGTACCCTTATGTCAGGTACTGGTCGGGTTGTTTCGGTTGCTGCTAGCGATTCCTGTTTGACATTTTAGTTTTCCTTTTGGGCACTTATCGGTGCACTTTTCACGGTGTAATACTTATCGCACGCGTCACTGCCGGCGGCGTTTAGTTTTACCCGCACTTTGTTTTCCCGACCGACGACTGACTGTTCCGGCCAATGGCGCTCAGTCGTGTCGGTCCGATGCCCAAGTCTGTAAAGTTTAAGATTATTAGGTCCTTCCTCACTCGTTCACTGAGTCCGGCAGCTTATTACTTTACGCCCACAGACACCAAGTCCAGCGGCGTATTGCTTTTCCACTCGCGACTAAATCCGAAGGCGTAATGACGGCACAAGTTAGCTGGTTATGCCCGCACTTGTCACTGCACTTTAATGTTCTGCTCGACGGAGCTCTCTGCAACCGTCGGTATAACTGCTATCTGTTCTCTGCCCCCGTCGGTGTGGCTGCCTTCACTCTCTGTCACCGTCGGTAGAGCTGTTTTCTTTTTCCGCCTTCGTCGGCAAGGCTGCATTCTATCTCAGCCTTCGTCGGTAAGGCTGCTACCGCTCTTGCTGCTGGGCAGCTTCGCCGTTAGCTCTTGTGGCGGCGCTCTCGGTGCGCGTCCCAATATGGCTGCAATTGCACAGTGCACAAGTAGTCCGTGCGGCGACGCAATAGTCCGGCGTCTCAAGATGGCTTCCTCATTGCCCTAACTACCACAACACTTTTCTTTTGCTTTTTACGCTTCTAATAAAGCGAACTCCACTAGTCCTTATATCCACTTTAACTCTAAGGCACTAGTACATCAGTTTCTTACACTTCGTTTGTCCGAATTTTTTGATTTACCACGAGATATCGATCACAGACTACGGAGTGACGTGCACGCGTCCTTCCTGCTTGCCGCCATCTTGTGGACTAGCGCTATGCCGTCAAAGCGCAACATCGGGGTGCCGATGTACCATCGATATCCCTACGCTTCTTTCGCCGAAATCTCAGAAGAACACACACGCGGCAACCGCCGTAGTACATCTACTAAACGCGTGCTAGTGGGGATATCGATAGGTAACTAAGGGAAGAATCTGTTTGTCCTCAAACGAAAGATTCATTCGGTCCCGAAGTGCGAAGTGCGAAAGGTTATGCGAAGCAAACACAATTGAAGAAACGGGTTATTGGCTCTTGATATTTCAGTGTTAATCGTTATTTGTTATTAGTCGTTAATCGTTTCTAACCGTTAATCGTTGTTAGTCGTTAATCGTGGTTAATCATTATTTGCTATTATTTGCTAAGAGTATAATAAACGTTATTATTGAAAATCAAGAGTATTTCTTATGGGCAACTTCACCGACGTTCACCTCAAATTGATGACCCCGGCGTGATCGACAGCGAAAAGAACAAAATTGTTGTGAACAGAACAAAATATAGACTACATTTTAAAATTTTGTAGCGGCACATGAGTTACGCTGTTTACTTCGGAGTATGATGATCTTTAGGATACACATAAGTAAGAATAAACAAACTCCAAGCAAAATAACATCGCCGCTACATGTAACCGTCGAAAGAAGACAAATTCGAATTCGCCGAATCCCCCCCCCCCCCGACTAGTATAAATATACAGATGCGATCGCAAACGATTATTATCAACTGTTACAGCGACTTCACGCGCATCGGTTCGCGACAAGTCTTCACGAGTTTTTATCTGCTACCCTAGCTAACGATAAGACTTTGTATTATCGGCTCTGACTTTTAATTTGTACGAGGACTTGTTACATTAAATACATTCGACGGTTTTACTTACGAGCAATCTCGTCATTTAATCACCTACAGTCATATAATTTACAATCTTATGACAGTTGCAATTTATTAAGCAATTTTTATAATTAAAATAATAATATGAATTTCAATTCGAATTTTCATAAATTTTTATATTACATCTTTTTTTTGTAAAAACTTTTATTTATATTTAATTTAAGTTAATTAAGTTTGCGTTTTAGCGAGACAGACAGAGATTAGTAGAATATCTTTGTCACCGCTCAGTGTTCGGACGGTCTACGACTGCTTTTGCAGGGATTAAATTTTCTCTCTTCTTTTTGGTGTATGAGTGTTGAGACCTGTTTATGCGATTGTGATTAACATAATCTTAGACCCTGAATCTTTTATGTATACAAAGTTTGTGCCAGAGTTTAAAAAGTTTGTTAAAAATCAGTATATGATGCCATGCAGTTATGAACATTTTGATGATGTTTGGAAAAGCGAAGAGTATAAAGCAAAATTAGAAAGAGTAATGTCCAGCTTTAAGTTGCCTCAGTGGAAGTAAGTAGTATCATAAATATTTTATATTATATTTAATACCGTTTACATATTTAATTCAATTTATTAATCTGTATTCTAGGTATCCATGGCCTATAAATAATAGTATCATATTTCGCCAATATATAACAAATTATTGTCAAGAAGCATAACTTATTTCTGGTAGTGATGAAATATCTGATAATATATTAAGTAATTTGTTTATTACAACTGGAATTTCAACTGTGTCGAATTTTATCGATGTATTATTATATATCATTAAGCAAAAGATATATCTTCTTGCTGAAGATTTGAAAGTAATTTACAATAAGAATTATATGAAATGTTTTCGAACTTTACCATGGTGGTTAGNTATAAAGTTGTGTCAAAAGATATTAATGTTCAAGAGACTGAAAAAGAAAATAAGAAAACGATCGATATTAACGAACCGGTGGCAAAGAAACGGAAGTTAAATAAATTTCAAGAAAACAAGTATGAACTTGAACCATTGGCAACGTTTTGTGAAAATAGTCGTAATCGAGTAATGGAAGTGCATAATATTTCAAGAAAAACTGAAAATCGTTTGAAGGAACATCAAGAACGATGGTACTTGTTTGAAGAAAAGTTAAAGAATGCTTTCTTAAATGTACAAACGTAATTGAATGTATAAAAAAGTTAAAATTATTTTTATCTTTAAAAATATCTACAATATTTAAAAAACTGTGTTTATAGTATTATATAAGTAATGATGTATTTACGTATATAAGTAATATATAAAGAATAAGACTGGAAATATTGTATTGTATAGTGTACAGAAAGTGTGATTCCTTATGTAAAAATAAATCAAAATGTGTGGATAACAATTTTTTGACTAAAGGTTTAATCTCCGAGAAAAGCGATTTTGCATTTGCCCTATCTCCTCCTATATTATAGCTGAGATATGATTCAGATAGATAAGATAGTACACAATAAATTTTCAACATCAACTTCATTGAAAAATGTTTTTTTCGATATGAAGCATCTCTTTCGAATAGAATGTATACGTAATAAGTGCGGATAAAGTAAAAGTATTTAAAAACCGTAAAATAATTCTGGAATTATAAAAATACATACACTTTATAACGTCTTACATATATTCTCGTTGTGATTATTTATAGATTGATATAAAAATTAAAAAATTAACGTATTTACATAAATAGAAATTGATTGATTTTTATTCGTTTTCATGAAATAATCGTATAATTTACAATCTTATGACAGTTGCAATTTATAAAGCAATCTTCGTAATTAAAACAATAATATGAATTTCAATTTAAATTTTCATAAACTTTTATATTACATCTTTTTTTGTAAAAACTTTTATTTATATGTAATTTAAATCTAAATATGTTATATGTGTACACATAAAAAATAAAGATATAAATAATCGTAAATTTATTTCAAATTATTTTCTGTTCGATAAAGTTGATTACTGTTTTATGTTCACGGTGGTTCATTCTTGCAAACGCTCCTTGATTCGTAGCGCGGCCTCTATTGGAGAATTATTATACAAAGACCTCTAAATTTTAATTTACTTCGTAAATATTGAGTACCTTTAGCTAGTACTTATTTTATTTACTCATTCGTTTAAAACCCATTGAGTTGTGTGAATGGAGAATTTAGCGTTTCTTAGAACGGCATTGTAATATTTTTTCATAATTCTATATATTAATGCTTCGTTTCGTTTTACAAGTAAATATGTCGTTTAATAACGACAAATAACGTTTCTTAACTAGAAGTCTAATAACTTAATTGCTTAAAACGCAATGATATTATAAAGTACTTCATATTTTTAAATTAAATCATTATTGATTAGTTTTAAATATTTCCATAATGTCTCACTTAAGATATATGAAAGAAATAAATAATCTAACTCGCATGGATGAAACTATTAAGGGTCCACTAACGCGTTGGCAGAACAAATGTTTAGAAACATCAAATTCCAGGTACTACTTTATTAATTCATATTTATTTTATTATTAGAAGTAAAATAAAGTAAATCACAAGCATAATTTAACTCTAACCAGTTATTATAACCACGATCATTTAAACACGTTACGAATTATAAAAATACATACACTTTATAATTTCTTACATATATTCTCGTTGTGATTATTTATAGATTGTCATAAAAATTAAAAAATTAATGTATTTATATAAATAGAAGTTGATTGATTTTTATTTGTTTTCCAAATAGGTAACAGGACGCCTTCCCAATTTTACCGGGATTTGAGAAGCCTCGCCACTCCTGCAACATCGGACGACCTCATCCGGACTCTCTGGGAAGGCCGACTCACGGTACACATGCTGCGCGCCCTGGCCTCCGTCCAGGATAAGAGACCGGAAACGCTGATCACGATTGCCGATAGCATCCACGAGATACGCCCTGAAGTAGGACAGGTTGCCGCGGTCAGCACAGACCGAACCACGGCGGTAGGCAATACACCGGTACACAGCGCTGGAATAAGTGATGCTACGGCCACCGCTATCAACGCGCTGAGGGAACAAATTATGCAGATCCAAGCGCAAGTAAACGCGTTGACCATCGGGGACCGCCGACGACCATGCTCCCGCGCGAGATACCGTCACCGTTCGCGATCCCGAGGCCCGTCACGGCAAGGCGGCTTATGTTTTTATCACGCGACGTATGGAGAACGCGCGAGAAATTGTAACTCGCCGTGTACGTGGAGATCGGGAAACGGGACCAGCCGTCCGTAAACGCGGCAAACGACGACGGCTTGATGTCCCGCCGCATTTTCGTGTTCGACAAAAACACACGCATTTCGTATTTGGTAGACACCGGCGCCGACATTAGCGTCTACCCGCGTAGCAAAATGCAGGGACCCGCGAAGAAAGGCGAGTACGAGCTATTCGCGGCTAACGGAACACGAATCGCGACGTATGGTACCGTCGCGATCCACCTCAACTTGTCCCTTCGACGCGCCTTTAAGTGGCATTTTACCATGGCCGACGTCCAGACGCCTATCATCGGCATGGATTTCCTGAGCCACTACGGGTTGCTCGTGGACCCACGAAATAAAAGATTGATCGACACGACAACCCAGTTATCATCAAAGGGGTACGCCGCCAAAGACAACACGCCATCAGTGAAAACTATCTGTGGCGATTCGGCGTACCATCGACACGACGTGGTACTTCACATCGAAACTACGTTAGGCCCGCCGTGTTTACAATAAATCCCGCCGTCTCGCACCGGGTCGACTCAAGCAAGTGAAAGCCGAATTTGAACTCTTGATCGAACAAGGCGTGATGCGTCCATCGAACAGCCCGTGGGCATCACCCCTGCATGTCGTGCCTAAAAAAAAAACGGAAACCTGCGACCATGCGACGACTATCGCACGTTAAATGCTCGCACGATACCTGACAGATACACGCCTCCCCACATCGAGGACTTCGCCCATCATCTACATGGTAAGGGTGCGTCTAAGGACACGAGATCATCGGATTCGTTGGGCGATGCCTTCGTTTGGAAAGTGAGGGAAATTGACGTTGCTGTTAATTGGTCAATTTCCATATTGGTGGTTAGAAAAGGATGCTAGCCGCTCTTGAGGGAAAGTTACTGGTAGGAGGCGCCGCTCGTGAGAAAGTATGTTTCCTCTATCTTCCCGTAGTCGGGATAAAGACTGTTTGTCTGTTTGAAGGACTTTAGTTAACTAAATCTTAAGATTTACAACGGGTCCTCAGGCTAGCTGAACATGTACTGTGGAGATGCATCGACATTTGGTAATATCTTACCCGAAGAATAGGGTCTGCGTGTGGCGAACCACGGGACAGAAATCGTTGGAATGTTTACTGTCGAGTCCCGCTACTATTTCTTTTAAGGAGAGCTATACTATTACTCCATACCTTTATTAAACAAAACGTTCATCCCCTGACTGCGGCCTCGTTCGGCGGCTGGCTGTCGCCTCGAGCCCAAGCTCACTATCACGAGTCTCGAGCAATTACAATCGGACTGGATGACCACAATTGTTTAATTATAGCTATGCTAAGCAATCTAGATTACAATGTTGCGGGATTTTCCCAAAATTCTAAAGGCTCCGGTGTTCTTTTATCTCCGACATATACAAGGTTTTATAGGCTGAGCAGCCTTTGTAGTTGGCACGATGGTCACTTTGGCAGTGGATGCACTTCGCTGGGGTTACTGGTGATTTATTGCACTGATCGGTGGGGTGTGTACCTGCACATTTTACGCAGCGGAAATTATAATTGCAGTATTTCTGCGTATGACCGTACCTTTGGCACCTTTTACATTGCACTATCTCTTTTTTTATTAACGAGGGTTCGGTTTTTACTACCGAGTTCATTAGACGATTTATGTTGTAAATTTGATTGTTATTAGGCTTTTGTTTTAAGTCGATGAAGAATAGGGATAGCGGGTTTTTTGTGATTCTATGTTTTATGTTGCTGATGTTAGTTACTTCGTGACCTATTTTAAGGAGTTCGAACTTCAGTTCGTCTAAGTTTGCTGAGTGGTGGATATTGCGTAGTACCACTCGAAAAGGTCTTTTTTGTTTTAGTTGGTAGGTGTGATAACTAGCATTCAAGGCCTTTAGAAGTTTTGTTATCTTTCTGTATGAGTCTGGGTTAGCCGGCAGAATTTTGACTTGGTTATTATTTTTTTTTAGTTTATAATCCTCCTTGTTGATTTCTTTTCCAATGGGCTTTACCATTGTTTGTATATCGATGACATCATCAACAAATATAGGTGGGGGAGGGGAATTTCTTTGCGGCTGTTGGTTTGGTGGTGGATCTTCAACGTCCATGGAATGGTTTGTGGATTTCAATAATGCGTATCTATTATATGTGGTTACACAGCTTGTTGACTGTTCGTCCTGGTTAGTGTTTTTGTTTGTTTTAGCCGATTTTAGTTTACGCTTTTTAATCTTTTTAGTATCACTCGTATGGAGGGATATAATGCTCTTTTGCCACGGAGGAGGTAGCGCGGAGCAGTTATGGTTTTGCTCAGGAGAGCCTGGTCGCGTTACTTGGGCCATCATCGAGCTAGTTAATTCAAGTTGACTAACTAGTCGAGAGGTTATGAGGCTAAGATTCGGGTAGAGATTAAGAGTATTGGAATTTTTTCACTAGTAAGATAGGAAACACTTGGCTATGTTCACTTTCGACGGATGGGCGACACGTGTTGTTTTACGAACTTCACAGTGCACTAGACACACGTCTGCACGCTTTGGCACTCAACAGCGAACTCCCGATCTCTGATATGGATTGAGATTTGGTTTGATGTTACAAAAGTGCCACGAATTCAGTTGGCAGCTTTCACATTCTACACCTCAGTTATATTGTATTATATTATATTATATTACGTCATACTATATTACGTTATATTGTATCTTATAGCCTTGTATTACATTATGATAAAATGTTTTACGTTACATTATATTGCGTTATATAGTATTTCGTTATAATGTATTACGTTATAATATATTACCTTATACTATATCATAACACGTTATACATGAACGACAAATTTATAACTAGTAAACTATTTTTAGGAAACACCTCTAAACATGTGTTACCAGCGGGCATGTTTGATTATTGTGATCAAGGTATTGGAGTTGTAACCCCGAACTAAGAGACGATAAACTTGTAAACTATAGTAACCGTACTGCTGATAATGTAACTGGCGGTAAACGTCTTTTAAACAAATTAAATGTATAACATGATAAAGTGATAAAAATTGAATGGTAACTATTTTGTACAAATAAGTTTTGATGTAATTTAAGGGGTGATTCTTTTCGCCGAAATAAAACGACATTCGAGAATAGAAAAATTGCCTTTTCGGTTATGTTTTTTAGTTACTGACGGTGACTACGGGTGAAGTCTCCTCCCCCGCCTGGCAGGTGGCCCGAGACGTTTGGGGGAAGCTAGACGAGAGGTATGGGAGTGGTGGCGCTCCGACCCACTCGCCAAAGATCAGATTCGTGGCCATCGGACCGTTAGGACGGACCGTTAGGGCGAACCGTTAGGTCGGACCATGGAGGGCTCCCGTTATCCTTCCGGATGACGTACGAGCTCTCCGGGCATGGAGTATTCGGTGAGTACCTGCAGAGAATTGGAAGAGAGAAGACAAACACCTGTCACCACTGCGGAGAGGACCTTTGTCCGGCGTGGGAGACCCCCGGCCGTGTCCTGCGACTTGCGATTGGCGAGAGTTTGAACCCCTCGTCAGTCGTGGAAGCGATGTTGAGCGGGTAACAGAAGTTCCTCGCGGTCCGTTCCTATTGCGAGGAAGTAATGCTTTCAAAGGAGCGGGCAAAGCAGGAGAGGGTGAGTACTTCTCGCTCTTATAGTGTTCCGCGCCGAAGGGCGGCCTTGCGTCACCCTAAGTGGTCATGGGGGTCGTCACGCTGACGAAGTTCTGGGATCTCGCACTTGCACGACGGCTCAGCGGATAGCGTTGAAAGGTGTGGTTCCTCTCAATGTCGAAACTAGACCAGAAGAATGGCTCCCTCAGAATGGGAGAAGACGCGGGAGTGCTCCGGCAGTAATTGGAAAGAGGTCCCGGGGCACTCCTGTTAAGCGTTAGGTAGGCCACCGTAGGGTTTTAATCGGTAAGTCTGACACTACGCCGCTCCTCTTCTGAGAAGCGGCGGGGTATCCATGAGGATTTCCTCACGTTTAAAAGAAAAAAGCTTAGCTCGTGAAGAAAACCATGGTATTCAGACAGGTAAACAAGCCCGCGCTATATTTTGCAAAAGAAATGATAGGTTGAGCATTAAACCTTCTTACTCATGGAAATCTATAAAAGCATATCGAAAACCGCCCTATGAGATCTCCGAGTAGAGAGGATTAATATTTCCTCTTGCGTTACGTAAAATGTTTAAGACATAATGTGTGCGATTTCAGGAGAAGAATGCAGTACAAAGTACTTACCATTTTGTGCTCGCAGAATTATTATAAATTTTATTGAATAGGATTGTAGCGGACCGTTATTGAGGAGCCTAATACTCGAGTGAGCTGGAAAATATCAAGCGCCCAAGTACTATTATATTTACTTTATTTATATTTACTGTATAGTAGATATAAATTGATTGATATTTACTACTATATTTACTTAATCGGGGTATCTTTTCTCTTCGCAACATTCAAGAAAAGAAACAGATTTCTGCATCTCGAATGGCCACGGTAAAAGACAACAAAAAAGATCTGAAGAATGTCACCACCAGTCATGATGCACATTTGCTTCCTTCAGTCATATAAATTGTATCTTTGTCAGTGGTTCTCATGATCTATTCACCATAATCGTATCTATCCCAAAGATCATTTTATGATCATGTTATGGGACATGTTTGGATGCGTTTTAATCTCACCTTTTTAATGACCACAAAAAGGTCATTCCGTTTAAAAGAAAACGTTACTGTGAGTAAAATATCAGAGAACATGACCTTAAGAAAAGGAGAGAATAAGATATATTTAAATTTAAAAAATTATTGCATTTAATCAATTTTGAATAACAGTCCTTGTTCTTGAATTTTGTACAAGCTTATTAGAGATAAGAAAATAATATAGCTCAATGCGTATTAAAGAAAATTAATAATTAAAACGAAATTATTTTATTGTCAATATAATTGTTATTTTCAGAAATATAAAATGTAACATCTCACACCATTCGTAACAGTTAATGTATACCCGTAACTAACGATAGACGTACGATTAAAATACACAAAAGAAAGAGTAATTTCAATTATAACTTGAGACATAGTTATAAACGTACTTCGTTCCTTATTTCTTGTCTTTTACATTATATGTAACACATTTCAAACATGAATTGAGTGACCTCACGATATGAATGTTGTAATCAAAAGCATTCCAATCATATGATACTATTGATATTCCGACTTGATCTTCAGAAGCTGGTCTTTAAATATCTGAAATTATTTTACATACATCGAATCAATTTTAGCGTTCATGAAATAGTTAAATAATTTCTGTAAATTACCTTCGTTTTTTGTATAAATTTTCTCTGTATAAACATATTCTTATTGTTCAACTTCTCCATCACTGATTGTTTTTAGTAATTCTTGAAACCCTACTTCCGATGGCAAACCGAGCAATTCACAACTACGTTTCCATAATCGGGTTGCTAATTCAGCGTTACAAGCCTTTGACGAGGGTCTTGCTGTTCTGCAGTTGCTAAAAGATAAATATATATTGTAGAAATAAATAAAAATTTTCAAAGGAAGGCAATGTCCTCTCAGAGATTCAAATTACCATAATAAAGAACTAAATAAGAATTCTGTAATTAGAAACTTCTTATAAGTATAGGCCTATCTTTACGCTATTATACAATTTTGGCATGGATTCCGTCTGGAACACACAAAAGAAATACGTGGACTCTTTGTCGGTAATACGACGATCGTGAAGAAAGATATTTCCGAGTTGGAATATTAAATCATTCAGAAGGTAATATACAAATTAGAATTTGGAATTTTAATTTGTTCCGCGCTCAATAGACAAGGACGTGTAATAAACTCGGTATTTCCGACGAGTAATTTGGAATGAAAGGAAAGAAGAACTGAAAGACACGATAGAAGAGGCATGTAGCGAGGGAAGCAGGGGCGGGTAGAGAAGAAAGAGAGGAATGGAGATGTGATATGGAATGTGACGGGCCAATAGAGTAAATGAGGAGAGGTATGGAATGGAGATGAAAGATTTTGACCTGGTAGGGCTCACGGAGACGCGGACAGAAGAGCAAGACTGGCCAACATAAATAATAAACTACCGGCAAGATCCAAGTAGTGTATTTCGATTGTAAGAGAGAACAGGAGGGAAGGGAATAGTCCTGACGACGCGATAACACTTGAAAGAAACAAAAAATATGGAATATTTATCAAAATATTATCAAGATATGGAATATTTAGGAATATGGAGGTTCGGCAAGAAAATCTGTAGAGTGATGACGGTGTACAGCCGGAAGATGGAAGAAACAATGAAAGCGATGGAGGAAGGCATAGAGGTGAAAGAAGAAGAATCGCTGCTGATAGGAAGAAACTTCAATGCGAGAGTGGGAAAGAAAGAAATGCAAATGGGACGAAAGAAAAGCAAAGGACAAGTCTCAACAAAAAGCCTGGATAGTGGATTACGTGATAGCAGATGAGAAAGCAAGCGAACAAGGGAGTAAGGGAGTAAGGATGGACTCGAATCACGTATAGTTAGGGGGAACAATAAAAGGAACAGAGGAACAGGAGAGATAAAGGAGGGAAATCAAAAGGAGTGACTAGTCGGGGGGAAAGGGGTAAAGCTTTACCGCGGAGGGAAGAGGGAAGGGACAGAATCAGGGAGTCAATAAGGAAAGCAACATGGAAGCAAGGAAAGAGAGAGTTAAGAAAGGAACTGAAGAAGTTTCGAAGCGGAAAGATCAACAGAAGAGTTTACAAGAAAGAGAAGCGAATATAGAGACTGAAAATATGGGAAAATGGAAAGGAAAAAGAAGGGAGGAATGGACAAGAACATCAGGCTGAAGGAGTGGAAGGCACATTTCGCAAGGCTGCTGGGAGTATGGGAAAGGGTAGAGTAGGAAATGAAAAGCGTAACGAAAAAACCGATCATGACACTAGGAGAGTCGAAGAGAGCAGAGGCATAGAAAAAATTGAGAACGAAGCCTGAAGACTCATGCCGAGGGAGATTTGAGAAGAATTCTGTAGAAAATTGAACAAGATCTGGAAAGGGGGAGGGTTGTCGAAGGAATGGACGAACATAATTTACCCCACGTACAAAAAGAAAAGAACGGGAGAAGCAGAGTAGTGTACATACACACTCGTACATGCTTTGTTCAGCGAATATACGCAAACATTCTTAATGAAAGGCTAAAGGGAGAGATAGAGAGAAAGCTTAGAGGAGGGGGAAAATCGTCCAAAGACGATGGACGCGATATACGTGATACATCGTGTAATTAACAGAGAAGAGAGCAGGAGGAGAGGGGAGCTGTATGCATGCTTTATAGATTTGAGGGTGGCTTTTGATTGTATAGGTAGAAGCAGATTGGAGGAGAGGTAGGGATGCAAAAGTGCAAAGTAACGGAAATTTGAGGCGAGAAGTAACGGAAATCTATCAGGAGACGAAGATATGATGAAGGCAGGAAAGGGAAAAATGCAGGAATTTGAGACAACAAGGGGTGTACGGTCGAGTCCCATGCTATTCAACATATATCTGTTGAACATGGAGGAGGCTTTATGAAAGAAAGGGGAGAGGGGGGTATAGATAAGAAGGGAAAAGATGTGGTCATTAACCTACGTGGATGATATACCGACGATGGCGAAAAGGAGTGACAAGTGTGTTCAGAAAACTGAGAAAGTACCTGGAGAAGAAAGGACTCACAATGAGCACGAGGAAAACGAAGATGATGCTATGTTATTCGAGAGAAGAGGAAGGAGAAGGAGAAATATGAGAAGGAGTGAAACTGAACAGGAGAAAGGTTGAAGGAGGCTAAAGAAGTAAGAATTTGGGAGTCATATCGAAGAAGAGTCGCAAGATGTAAAAACACAAACGGACAGAGATAACAGGGCGACGATGGCAATAAAAAAAGACGTAATACTAGAGAGACAGGTTATTTAAAGAATCATTCGATAGGGGAATGAGGATGTTGTAATCATAAAATGGAGAGTGTACGGAGTCGCAATTTGGATGCAGCACGAAAAAAAACGGGATTGGAAGGATAAAGAGAAAATATATCAAGGGTATATTGGGATAGAGGAACGCCAAACTACATCTTGGTGGAGGAGACCATGACAGCAAGATTCAGATGTGGAAATGAGAATAAGAATGTGGAATATGCATGGAGGTAGAAAGAGGCGATAGAATGTCTGGCGGAGAGTTCTGGAGGAGAGCAGAAATGTGAGGTGGTACGTAGAGGAGACTTTGTAGATAAAGCGGCAGCGGGGCGGGGGGAAATGAAGAGGATTTTGAGAGAAAGAGAGGAGAGAGAGAGAGAGAGAGAGGAGGAAACAGCACCAAAAAAAAACGGGCAATACCGGTAAGATAAAATAGGTTAAGTTAGTTATAATAAGAACTAGAGAAGTAAGTAGTAAAACGTTAAAGAAAAATATTATTGTCGTATTGGGTAAAGATTATATAGGATTGTTGGGCTAATAGCTGAAAGCCATTTACAGCCGAAAAGTAAGGATTAAATAAATAATGAAAAAAATAAAATATGTATATATGACAATATGAGTGTGAAGATATACGAAACCACATTATAAGGGCAAATGTCCTCCATATATCTAATCAACTTACTCATAATATAGACCACTTTCTTTTCCTGCATTTTCGTCTACAGCACAATATAAAGTCGTTTGAGCACCCTGTTCGGCAGTTTTCATGAAAGGCTGGATCAACCTTACAATTGATGTCATACCTCGGAAAAACGATGCATCCATATATCGACACAATTCTGTTTTCACTACTCCAGGATGTAAAGAATATACGTGTATGCCTTGAATTTCGGCTGCTGAAAATGCGTAAAAAGATATAGGTATAAACAGAACTAGTAATTATATGCGGACATTTAAAACTCGACAAAGCATGCACCAAATGGAATGCTCAGATGTTTAGGAATAACACTAAAGCTTAAACGACTCCAAACAGGGATAGCGACGATCTTACTAGGTGCGAAAAGATTCTGGCGGGTGGAGAGAGAAATAGAAATAGGACACTGGACATCAGGAATCAGCTAGGTTTCGATAACTAAAGTTATTTCGACCGGCAGTTCAACACTCGCGAATAATAATCCTTTGTATATCATGCGAAAGGAGCGAGCATTCCAAAAGAGAATTTTTGAGATCAATTTATGAAATTTATCAAATGTGGTACAACACTTGCACATTTTGCGCATAAGTGCGTTAGTCGTATCTAAAAGGATTTGAAGAGCCGCAAGAAAGCTTAATTCGCGTACGGCATCTTATACCACCGCCCTATACCAAACCCCACTCAATCGCATAACGGTTCACATTCAGAAAAATCTGGCTAAAATTGAATTTTTTGATTTTACATTTTTAATTTACAAATCGTATGCACTCTACCATAGCATTTTCCACGGTATCATTAAAAGATTGTCATTCGAAATTAAAAAAATGTCAATACAATTTTTAAATTCTTCATAATTTTTGAGGCCATCTGTTAGTTTGGACATTTCACGACATAATATTCAATTAAATTACATTTTTAATAAATTTCGAACAAAAGATAATAAACAAGAGCGTTTGCATGAGTGGTACTGTTGAAGCGTTCCAATTTTCACAAACTAAAGAACAAAATGATCTGAAACTTAATGTTTCACAATTTTGAAATAAAATTAACAAACTAAAAGGTTCCAGTGAGAAATACAAATACAAAAATATTTCTAAATTTGCAATTTTGTTGTTTGTCTTTGCCCGATTCTGATGCAAATATAGAAAGATCTTTTTCTTTTTCAGTGAACGAAATACAAACGAGAGATCGGAACAAATTGAAGCCAAAAATGGTTACTGCATTAAGCAGAATTCGATTAGATTTTAGAAATCTCAATGCACGTTGCTATTATAACTAACTCAATAACTAACGAAATGCTACAACTTTTCAAGAATAGTATGTACAAAAAAGAAACAAAACCATAGGAACTCGTTCATATTCTTAAGCTTCATGAAACGAATGATAGTGATAATATCGACTGTTAAACTGCCTTTATATTTTATTTGTATTTTACATTTTATTCATTTTCTGTACTTCGTCCATAATCTACATTTCATTCGTACTTTGTATCTTTTTCGTATTCTGTATTTTTTTATTTGCATTCTATATTTTACATTTATAAAATTTTAGGAACATTTAAAATATTTGTGCAATTACCTACATTAATAGCTTATGAATAAATGAAATTATTTACAATACATACAATAATTATATGAATAAATACCTCTCCTAACTTTATAGTTTTGTGCTTTTATTCAAATTCATTTTATTAATTTTTTAAATAATTTTGTTGAAAGAATTTAATTTATATGAAATGATTTATTATTTATTTCATTAAAAGAAAGTGTCGTGCAAATCTTACCACTGAAATACATTCGAGTGTACGCGTAATTGTGAGTTACAGACTATGATTAATCTACAAACTACGACCTACAACCTACGCTGTGTCACTCACGTAACGCAACGCAACGCACCGCGAGCGATGTGGCTGAAAAATGATAATGGGGCAACCTTGGGAGGAGAAGAATCGGGGATGCAAGTACATAATTTAGCAAAATTCGAATATTTAGATTAATTTGAGGTGTGACCACCGCCGTAATTACAATGAACAAATTTTGACCTTGGAATCGAAGGTCTAGGTCAATTTTGCGGCTACTTTAGTTTGTAACTCTCCACCGATCCAAAGGTGTTGAATCATCTGCCAAAACCATAACAAATATGTAACTTTTTACATTCTGTACATTGTACATATACCTTTACTAATTATTATTATCGCTATGCCTTTACGAACATAGTAACGTATATATAAATGTTCTCTTTCTTCGCTTCTCAATCACAGATGAAATATTTATTTTAAACAATTTACAATTGAATCAGTTCGTTTAGAGCGGAAATAATTAAAATTACTAAGCCATATAATTTTTCAAAAACATAATTCTGCTACTTACCGATTAACTTTTTGTTCAATTCTTTAGTAAATAAAATATTGGCCAGTTTACTTTGACAATAAGCTCTAACAGGTGAGTAAGAACGTTCCAAATTTAAATCCTCAAAATGTATATTACCACCTGTAACATGATATATTATGTAGTATGTATAGAAATAACTTATATAAATCAATAAGTTACATATTTTAAGTTAAATATTATTAGAAGTAACAACAAGACAGGCTTTAGTATAATACCTCACTTCCTCAATATAGATAACTATACAAGTCTTTGTACAAACCTTTTCTATGTGTTTTATAGCTAAAAATGAAACGAAAATATCATATAAACATACAACTACAAATATTTTATCAATCATAATAAAAATATAAAATGTGGGAAGAACCACAATGAATTTGCTTTTAATATAATAGTATACAGTAATAAATAAATAATTTACATAATTTATATTAATTTATTGAATTAACTTGAATGATGGAGTTAAGTTGAGTGAATTATATTAAATAATAAATGGTTTTCCTGCATAAACATTCGATAATATTATATTATACCTTTGTTTTTATACTATTTTCGCTTCTTTGCGATACAAAACTCATTTCAACAATTCCTTCAGTTCGCTCTCAGAAGAAATGACTATGGAACCACAAATCCCAGCAACAACTAAAGCTGTTAAATCAACTCCTATCTATATCGACGCACAGATAATAGAGTCAACCCCTAAATGATAACGCAAGAATTGACAGCTATAGCGTAAAACAGCTAAAAACAGCTTAAATCATGTCAAGGTACAGACAGGTATTCCTGGCATATTTCACAAAATGACCCAGGTACTTAAAGATAAATATGCTGGATGGCATACGTATCAAATTAAAATTGAAAGGAATCGTAAAATTGTCATTACAGGTCTTCACTCGCGAACTTATTTCAAAAGCATAGCAGAGGAACTGTGCGAATACTGAACCATCATGTAAAAACAATAGCTAATACGACCAAACTTAACAAAAAGCAACCACTGTCATTATTATTAGTCGAACTTGAATCTAAAAGCAAAAATATTGATATCTTCAACATGAAAAAAATATTAAATATAATTATAACAGTAGAAGCTCCACGTCACAAAAGAAACATATTTCAATGTATTCGATGCCAAAAATATGGCCACTCTAGGAATTAATGTAACGATTATTAATGTAAATTTATTCACTATTAGATCATCTCCCGAAAATCAATCCCATGTTATTACAGCAAATAACTTAACTGTAGCAACCCAACATAGCAAAACACACGAATTTGGTGGTGGCAACCGGAGGCCTTACAAAGTCATTCTATCTAAAATGGCTCGTAAAGTCCCCTCAGGCGACCTCCAGATAGACAGGGTGGCGAGGATCCTTCTGATGAATTATTTGTAACAAAACCTGTTTACCGGGGAGAAGAGGAGCATTGACAAGTTGTACCCTGTACCAACGACGACAGAGATGACGATTGTGACATAACAGAAGAAGACATAGCGGCCTATAAATAGATGGTATAATATTGGATGTAAAGAGTTGCTAACTAGGTTTTATTACCGAAGTTACGCAAAATGATTTAGTGGAGTACGCTAACTCGTAACGATTACGAGTATATAACATTGTGAATTGCAACGACGACCTGGCTTTAACTAGATGAAGAAATGGTTTTATGAATTTATGTCGACTCGGTCAAATACTAGAAGAAGATAAAGGACCAACGACGTATGACGAACAGGGCTATGACTTTGGACAACGCATAAAATTTAAACAATATGGATAAGTCGAGCAAAGGAAAAGAAGTTATGGCGCAAGGTACATTGGAGTCCTCAGACCCCGTCAGTAGTATGAGTGGTTCTCCAAGCTCATCCCGACGATCATCGTGCAACTGGAAAAACGACGGAGGAGAAGTCGGTCCCAGGGCCTCCCCTCGTGCGGTAAAAACGACCGGGGATCTATCTCAGGCAGAAAGCGGTGTGGAAGTAGTGAATACTCGCTATAGAGCAATCAGACCTGGCAATACGTCGAAAGAAAATGCTAAAAATGAGATAGGCCTTCAAACAGGTAAAGTGATGGAGCGATATCAATAATTCCCTAAAGAGGAAGAAAGCAACAATGATGATGGCGATATGTATTATGGAGAGGATGTCGAGGATGCAACAGATATATAGAATGTATAAAAATAAAAAATGGCTTCCTAGTAATAGGTTTATAAATTGGGGAACACGAGGCGGGTATGGGTTTCCAAGACGTAGGACCACGCCGTGAAAGATCCCGATGAAATTGATATATTCTCCTATAATCGGCTGGCTTGTTGGTCCGGTGCAGGGAATTTCGGTGAAGTTGATAACCCCATGCCTGTCAAAACCACTCACCTCACCTTCACATTGAGGCTCCCCGTCACCCTACACTGGCTCTGACCGGGGTAGGAAACGAAAGAGTAAATGGCAGCTGGGCAGGGATTCATGGCGACGACCCGGCAAACAAAATTTTAATAAAATCATGTGGGATACAACTACAAATACGAGCAACGATGGAACTAAACTCGTTAAGTTTATGACGATCTGCGGTAAAATCGCTCGCCGGAAAATACATTTTCAGTGAAAATGTGGCTAAGCAAATATTATTTGTATTTAATCATCAAGAGACACGTTTAAAATAATACAATTGCATTGTAAACTAGCTTAGGTAGGATAGGGAACCGATACAGCGGAAGGGACCCTCAAAGCAGCATCGGGTCCATTCCTTCCGTCACCGGATGCGTCCGTGAGCGGAGCTTCTTCGCCATCATCTTATATGGACGTCCCCAGGAATCGAAGTCGATCGATTGGACAAGATCCGACCAAGCCCAAACTTTTGCTACGCCGCGGTACAGTCCATGGCAACGTTCGACACGGGAAATTTCAGTCTCGTCACGGTGACTCCTCCACGGGGTCTGCTAAAATCGTCACCGAGCCCAAACGCACCGCACTCTAAGCTCAGTGATCTCAGGGATCCATCAATATATAGACCTACAGCGACATGGAGGCACCACGACCTGTCTCCTCATCCACGTCCAGCTCCTCCCTAGAGACGTTCTACCCTACAGAAGGTCGACGTCCCTACCCTTCAGCCGCCATTTTGGTGATAGGTGCACACATTCTCCTTTTGGATCAACACTGTTCCCGCAGATGAGAACCATTCCGGATCGGGAGACGCCCTGAGACGTCACCATATGGTTGTCGAAGTAGTCCGAACGGGTCTCTATCTCTTCAGCTACCCTCAAAATCGACAATCGCCTATAGACGTCAGGGATGACCCATCTAATATCAATCACGGAACACCCCTTTCACCCGACGCAGGTGCTTACCGAGCTTCGTTTCACCATGTTCAACAGGAATCCGAGGTTCTCCTAAGGCTTCCCCGCTTCCTAGAGCGAGCGTTGAAATCATTCAAAACGAGGACTTGACACAGACAACATCGCCTCGCGTAATCACCAGCTTCAAGAACTTTACAAACACTGCAGACCCACTGTTAGATGGGACGTGTCTACCGCATGGAGGTGGTATTAAAACTGATCGCATGGGAACATATCTGTTGGATACATTAAGTAAAAACGGGATTGTACCCATTAGAGTAAGTAAAAAATGTACGTTTAAAAGAACGGGAGAACTACTTTCCTGGACATAATTAGTACGGACAAAGGACTGGCAAAGAAATATAAGGGAAGTAAAATACTTAACGTGTTGTTAGCCTCTTACCATATTTTAATAGTTTTACATGATTTTAAAACTATTAAGACGAGACGTAATATCTATAATTTTAAATACTCAACGAAAGAAATGAGTACAGATAATTTCCTTTTAAAACTTGACTTAAATTATCAAAACTTATTTATTCAGAATTCAAACGACGAAGAGGCGCATGGAGAACGTTTCCAGACTACTGTAGAAACGACATGTGCCTCCGAACTAAAGAAAGTTTATCCTCCTACAGGTGAGAAGAGTAGAAACTATTGGTGGTGTGAAGAAGATACTTAAGGCGGGGTTTATGGAGCACTGTTTCTTCAAAAGTTTGATCTAAGAGAGACTGATCGATGTACAATATTTTTTCACGCATGAAATTATTGCTAATATTCTCACTGAAAATCTGTTAAAGTTAAAACATCAGAATTTCTTAGGACTTGTAGGAAAGGGTTGAGGGTAACAATATCTCCCTGCATTACGAACCGCGCGTGAGCGTACAGGCCAATTATATCCAACATGGCAATATCGAATAAACATGTGTTACTTTGTCTTCCGTATTTTGTGCCTCTTATATTCAATAAGCGCTTGATTTTTCTGAGAATCGATACTTTACCCTATTTGCCGAGTTTCACAATCGAAAAAATGATGCTTTAATGGGTCTTCCCAAATTTGAAACGTTACTTGGGTCAACCAATGAGATTGCTAGCATCATCCAAACATGCAACAATATATCCAACTATCAACATTATTGCGAAAAAGTATTAACGTTTGATCAAAAGAGAACTTTATCCCGATCTAACCTTCTAAGTGTATCTTAACGGATACACTTTGTGGTGATTTGTCCAATGGGTATAATTTTTCGGCTCCTTATGTACTGTAAAACACTGAAAATTTTATGGTAGGATCTAGAGTTTATCGCGTATTTATGGAAAAGTAAGGTTCCAAGATTTCCTTCAAAATTTCCAAGAACCATCCTTCCGGATGTTTAACACGAGTCATATCCCAGCCTGTGTGCTATCCAGCACAATTGCGCCTAGGTCTCCTTTCTTAGATAAATGATTTAATATGAAAAACATTTCTGTTTTCTGCATGCTTCTCAAGGAACTTAAAGAGTGTAGGTGGAGGTCGAATGTTCTCCATCCGTAACAGAAGAATTTTATAGTGCTTCATTTTGTAAGGATGTTCGTTATCTTATACACTTAGTCAATAGCCGCATATTTGGTTCTGAATTTCGATAATCAACCCAAGTCTTTCGAGTAAAATTCGAGTATCTATATAAAGTAAGTCGATTGTCTGATTCTTGCTAGCTTGACTATCGTCGTTTATCATACGAGTAATTTTCATAATATTTGATTCTTTTTCCTGGTTATTGCGTAGAAAATATCTGTTTTTGCTATTATTGTTTCTATAAATTTTATCATTTCTTTTGGAATATCACTTGCCATAATTAGGTCAGAACCTGAAGTTTTCTTCGATATATTCGATATCTTTTTATTATTTCTTTTACTACCTTTGCTGGTAACACGTGTTTTATGCATTTGTTTCCCGATTGTATTGTGTTTGTATCTGTTTCGTCTGCGATAATTTCGTCTCTTGCCGTTTGATGGAGTTGGAAATATGCTGGCAGTGTGGACATTTATAAGTAACAAGCAACGAACACCATTCGGACAATAAGGTGGCATATCAAAGGACCTGTTCGCAAACTTGGAGCATATTTATCTAAACCCATTGTAATGTCTTCTTGAAAAAGTTTTGAATCACAATACAATGTTTTAAAATTATTTTAAAAATTATTCTCTACCAACCATGTAGCTAATACGAGTAACATATCTTCTCCATGTGTTTAACAAAGGCATCACTTTTTTGTTCATCGCTTCGGACCCAGGACTTTCCAGGGCATTGTCTCTTATTGTATAGCAGGCAATCGATTTCTTTATTTGCTGTGAGTGTGTATATCTGTGATTAGCAGTTCTTTATTGTTTCACAATGTTCGATGATTAATTCCTTAATGTTTTGTAGATAGTTGTTGTTGCCTCCTGTCTCGTGAGATATGTTCGATATTGCTGTCCGCGTTGCTTCTTGTACGATTATTCGAGCATTTGATCTACTGCCTACATCTTCTGCGTGTTTAACACGTTCCGTGCTGGACCGATTTTTGATTACTTTCCGTTCAGACCGCCTGGGGCGTATACGCTCCAAGTTATTACGATTAATAGTTTTGCTTCTGACGTATGCCTTACAATTTTGTTAATAGTGCAAACAACATAGTTATCAAGAAAGGCGTGTATTGTTTAAGATGCATTAAGATTAGATATCAAAGCAATACATATGATTTTCGAGAAATTGTTTTAACAAACATATGGTTGAATATTTACTCTACCAGACGATTCGCATGCTCCCACATAATATTTTTTATGGTGTCAAAATTGATTTAAAATAAAACATATTATTTAAAAAATTATTATTATTATTTAATAAGATGTATCAAGAATAATTTTAATAAAATTAAAAGATGTAATTATTACCAAAATTTTAGTCTCTCTCTCTCTCTCTCTCTCTCTCTCTCTCTCTCTCTCTCTGTCTTTCTCTAGCTTTCAACTAATCATATAACTATTATTATTGCTACTTACCCAAATGTGCAGCTGATGAAACATTAATTATTCTACAACCAGGTCCAGATTCTACCATTCTTGGTAACAGTAGAAGTGTTAAAAGAAAATGTGCCAAATGATTCACTTGAATATGAGTCTCGAAACCATTTTCGGTTTTTTCAAATGGATGCAAGAATACTCCTGCATTATTAATTAATATGTGGATGGCCGGTTCAGTCTTTAAAAGGTGCTGTGCACAGTTCTTA
The DNA here is from genome assembly GCA_014825925.1 of Bombus breviceps. NCBI lineage: Eukaryota > Metazoa > Arthropoda > Insecta > Hymenoptera > Apidae > Bombus > Bombus breviceps. The sequence continues at coordinate 1,532,026 of CM026191.1, read as the reverse complement.
ACGCTTGTTAAACTACTGAGATCCAACTGACAAATTACTAATTGTCCTGGTTTATCTTCAGGGTTTTTTTCAGCGGCACTGAAATTTTATGTACCATAAATCTTATAAAGTACATTGAACAGTAAATACAACAATACATACAAAAGAAAATTGAATTCTTCTCGAATTCCGCTACGAATTTTTAAACAGTGTAATAGCTTCAATAAATCAATATAATCAAATTAACAAATCCGATATAACAGTGTTTATGGAGGGAATAAAATAGTGTCTCAGAAAATGTTTCCAATAGATAGATACAATGATAAACAATTTTAAAACGAACTGTGAATTTGTCTTTTAAAAATTATTATCCAAGTTCAAACTTAATGACTCTTGTAAAACAGTAAGCCATAAAAAAATGGCGTCGGTCTAACATATATACATTTATAAAACATAGAAAAGATTATATGAAACAATATTAAATAGTTTTGAATAACATATCGCCTCATACAGAAATAATGTATTTTTAACAAAATCCTATGTTTCATATAACTGACATATTTTTTAATTCTTTCTTAATTCAATCAAGCAAAAGGATCGAAGCGTTTGTATCCGATAATTTTTGCAGAATTTGCATGGAAAGCAAGGAAAGATACAGAAAATATATATATATAGTAATTACCAGTTTACAAGATAATAATTCGAGAGAAATATGGACCAAAATTATAAACTAAAATATTGGAAAATAAAAACAAAAATATAAAATATCGGCAATTATTTACATAATTGTAATAATTATCTATTTTATAATAATTTATCTCATTGATTTTGAAAATATTAATGTACGTTGTTGACGTCAATATCCTGAATAACCGCTTATACAAATAATCGCAGCTCGTATAACTTTATTATACATATAACTACAGTTTCAGAGTTATACGCGAAAATATCGTATTTACATATACGAGGTGTCTCGTTTAACTAGAAATGACACAATATCTCACGAAGGATTAAAGTTATCACAAAAATGTTTTAATAAAGGTTAGAGGGAATCAGAAAGCGAAACTGAATCAATCGCCTAAACCAGTTTTAAAAAGAATGTAAAAAAAGCAGAACTACGATATATTCTAGATATTCTAGAATACAGTCGATTTTTATTCTTTTAACCTTTTTGTTAAAATGACACAAGATGTAATACGAGCTTGCAATTATCGTAAAAAATATGACACTGAAAAGAATGAAAATTTCAGCGTTAATTGAAAATCAACGACAATACGAACATCTTAGAACTTCATACCTGCTCGGGCAACCGAGGGGAACGGACGTGTCTGGTCGGTAGTGTAATCCGGAAAAGTGATTCAGAGAAGTGTTTCAAAGTGAAAAAAATTTAACGAATAGTGTTATTGAGGGGAAGTCCAACAATGCAGCGGCAGATACCAACAATCAAAATTACTGCTAAAGGAGAAACGTGTTACGTAAACAAGTCGGTAGATTTACCAAGCCTAAAGCACCAACAACAAGATAGTAATAAACAAAATGACATGGTTATAAAAGAAATGGAAGAGCAGATGAGGCAGGAGGAGTGCAGCCACGATAACGAAAGAAGTTAACAGGACGAAAACTGGAAGCTAGCAAAGACTAACAAAAAACGCAAAATAAATCCAGATACAGAAAAGCAGCGATGGCTGCAAGAATTACCATTAAGAAACTCTTTTAGCTCACTAACGGAAGAAATAGACGCTGATCCGATAAGTAAAACCACAACTCATCCAGCCCACGCTATAAAACCACCACCAATATTTGTGGAGGCCCAAATAATAGACCCGCTTATTGATCTACTAAACAATATGGTCGGGAAGGATAAATACACAATAAAACAAACAAAAATAGAACAAGTAAAAATTCAAACAAACACCTCAGAAACTTACAGGAAAGTGATAAAAGCATTAAAGGAAAAAATGCTATATACCACACGTATCAGCCCAAAACGGATAGGAGCTACAAAATAATTATAAGAGGATTGCATCCGAAAAGTAACAGAAAAAAATTAAGCGATGAACTAGCAAAAATTGGCCATCAAACAAGAGTAATAAGCAGTATAACAAGATACGATACAAAGCAACCATTACCGTTATTCTTAATAGAACTTGAACCCAGAACCAATAACAAGGAAATTTATGAAATCAATAAAATTCTAAACACTACAGTAACAATGGAACCACCACGCTACAAAAAAGATATACCACAATGCATGCGGCGCCAACAGTACGGTCACACGAAAAACTATTGCAACAGAAGTCCGGCATGTGTTAAGTGTGCAAAAAATCACTTAACAATAGACTGCCCATACACAGGAAAAACAGACGAAGTTAGATGCTATAACTGTAACGGAAAACACACGGCCAGCAATAAAGGATGTGAAATCAGAAAGCAATTACAACGTAAACTGTTCCCACCACTTCGCAATAGATCATTTAATAAATCATTTAATAACAACCAACCGCAACAAAGTATAACGGATAATGATAAGGTATTGCAAGCACAATATGAACCAAACACTATAAATAGAAACATTAACCCTCAAGGTAACCGAAGCTATGCGCAAGTAACCCAAAATATAAGCCCAGCAACGATCACAAACAATCAAAATCAAAGCAACAATAACAACGACACTACAGAAATCAAGGAACTGCTCAAGCAATCCATTAAAAACAGCGAAACACTATCAAAAAAGATCAACGAACAAAACGCAGTTCTCAGACAGCAAACGCAACAAATTACAGTTATGCTACAACTGCTTACAAACATGCTAAGCAAAAAATAAAAACGGACACGCTGAAAATAGCAGCCTGGAACTCCAATGGCTTGCAACAACGTGCCCTCCAAACTAAAACATTTTTGTACAAAAATAATATTGATATATTACTTGTCTCAGAGACACATTTCACTGTAAAAAACTACATAAAAATACCTCACTACACCGTCTACGACACCAAACACCCCTCAGGTAAAGCACATGGATGAACTGCAATAATAATAAAAAATGATATCAAGCATTACCTACATAGACATACAAATCAAGAACACATACAAGCAACCACTGTCACAATACAAACCAACGACAATTACTTCCGGATATCAGCAGTATATGCACCACCGAGACATAAAATGACATTCAAAAAATGGGAACAGTACTTCCAATCATTAGGCGACAAATATATCGCAGTAGGAGACTTTAATGCAAAGGACACGTTATGAGGCTCGAGAATTAACACACCGAGAGGCAGAACACTTGAAAAATACATTAGGAATAGCAACCTCAACGTACTATCGACAGGAAGACCAACCTACTGGCCGACAGACCTCAATAAAATACCTGACCTGCTGGACTTCGCAGTAATAAAAGGAATAAATTTAAGCAAATTGAAAATAGCAACCAGCCTTGAGCTTAACTCCGACCATACACCAGTTATAATAAAATATTCAAGCAAACCACTTCTTTACATCAAGTCAGTGTCGCTCTGCAATAAAACCACCAATTGGCAAACATTTAAACAGCTAGTAGAAAACAAAATCAACTGCAATATCCCACTGAAAACACCTGAACACATTGACCAGGCAGTAGCAAATATGACAGAAATTATACAGGAAGCAGCGTGGGCAACCACCACCTATGAACCAAATAGCAAGCAATCAAAAAAAAAGTATTCCACAGGACATCCTAAATAAAATCAGGGAAAAAAGAACAGCGAAAACAAAATGGCAAAAACAGAGAACAATTGAAAACAAGAAAAACCTGAACAAACTTACAAAGGAATTAAAGATTAAAATAAGGGAACATCATAATAACGAATTCACAAAATTCATCGAATCACTATCCGCGCACGAAAATACCAACTACTCCCTATGGAAAGTCATTAACAAAGTTAAAAAAGCAATAAAACCAATCCCAGCAATCAGGAAAATGGACAACACATGGGCCAAAAGCAAGGAAGAGCAAGTAGAAGAATTTTCCAACCACCTATGCAACACATTCACACCACATAATATCACCAACAGCAACCTCAATCGACATACGGTCGAGGATGTGCTAACCATTAATACCGCATCTGACAAACAATACACCACAACTAAAACAACGGCACAAGAAATTAGAAACATAACCGAAAAAACAAAAAACAACAAAGCACCAGGAATAGATCTAATCAATGGTAAAATATTGAAAAATCTTCCTCCAAAAGCGATACGATTAATCACAATAATATACAATGCAATATTAAGAACCCAATATTATCCTAAACTATGGAAACTAGCACAGATAATCATGTTACCTAAACCAGGGAAAGACCCACACCAAACAGTATCTTACAGACCAATTTCACTACTTCCCGTTCTTTCCAAAATACTGGAAAAAATAATTTACGCCCGCCTAAAACCAATAATAGAGAAAGAAAAATTAATACCAGATCACCAATTTGGATTCAGAAACAAACACTCTACAATTGAACAAATGCACAGACTTGTCAACGAAATCTTACAGGCGCTGGAAACAAAACAATATTGCACGGCACTTCTTTATGGACATCGAAAAAACTTTCGATAAAATTGACCATGAAAAACTACTACAAACTATCAAAAAGAAATTTCCAGGTCAAATCTACAAATTACTCAGATCCTACTTAAGCAGCAGAACCTTCACAATAAAAAACAAGGACACCTACTCTGAAGTCAAAGACATCAAGGCAGGAATCCCGCAAGGAAGCGCCCTACGACCCATATTATACACAGTATACACGGCAGACATACCAACAGCTGTTAACAGTAAAATATTAATGTTCGCGACGACACGGCTGTACTAGTCAGGCACTCTAACCCGGAAACAGCAGTCATATTATTACAAGAACATATCACAAAAATAGAAAAGTGGCTCCAAGATAAACAAATTAAAGCAAACCCCAACAAATGCAACCACATTACATTCACACTGCGAAAACAGAATTCACCAAGCATCCTACTGAACGGCACGCACATAATACAAACAAGGCGAGTCAAATACCTATGACTCCACTTTGATACACAGCTCACATGCAAATAGCATATTAAATCAATAATAGACAAAATTCAGGCTACAAAGAGACAAATGTACTGGCTAACAAGCCGAAAATCCAAACTAAGTCTAGAAAACAAAGAAAAATATACGAAACAATCTTAAAACCAATATGGACATACGGAATACCATTATGGGGGACAGCAGCAATGAGCCATATAAACAAAATAGAAACAATTCATGCAAAAATTCTAAGAACAATAATAAATGCTCCATAGTACATCAGAAACGAGGAAGTTCGGAAGGACCTGGGAATATCAACGGTCAAGGAGGAAATTAGCAGGTACGCGGGAAGGTACAGAGAAAGAATAGCAACACACACGAACCGATTGGCTGTGGAAACGACCAACACAGCAAACAGATAGAAGACTGAAAAGGTAACACCCAACAGACCTCACAAAGGATATAACCTAATAAACACTATGATGGAACCCCGCTGGGTGTAACCATCCACATGCTATATTTTATTCACTAAGTTAAAATATTTTACCAAATGTCCTACTGGACAAATTGTAAAATTTTAAAATAAAATAATAATAAAAAAAAGAAACCTTAGAACTTAAACACGAAAAATGTAATTTGTCCGTAGTTGATGTTATTGGCATTTGTTGTTCCATGCATTGGCATGGAAATGTTTTTGTGGGGAAGCGCACCTCATTAGTTTTCTACTTACTATAAAACACTAACAAAGTTACTGCGCTTCCATGTATTCCCACTTTTCAAGAAATGGGAAGAGACAAACAGATTTTCGAAGAAATTCAAAATTTGATAGACATGCCAAGACTAAAAATGATCCAGCCGACGAGAACAAGGTGGCTAACATTATTCGAAAGCATCCAGCGAATACTGCAACAATCGAAAATATTGTATAGAATACTTGCAGTGGCAGTTATTAAAGATGAACATAGATTCCCCACTGAGAAACGATCTTTAACAGCTTAAATTGTTTATACGCTAAAACATATCTAGAATTTTTGAATTATGTGTTACGGATATTTACAAACATTAACTCATTGCTCCAGAGTTGCACAATTGTAATTCATCGCTTGCTACTGGAATGCTATACAGTTTTACGAATGGGAGATTTTAATTTTACCAAGTACGATATAATACAACAAAGAAATTTACACATAGTAAATCTTTTCGATAAAAATATATAATTTACTGCTTCTGAAAATCTATAATTTACGAATAATCAATCATCGATGATGAATACACTAGAAATACTATCAACCAGGTACGAGACAGCACACAAGAAATTGCAAACGATGAAGAAATTAGAGATTTTCTTTGTAGCGACACGCGAGCTAGAGGACAATTCAAATAATGTTGTTGTTTTGCCTCAGAGTATCAACATCGTTAAGATATACATAATGTGATAATAAGTAAACTCCAGGCAAAAACAATGTCGCCGCTACGGGCAACCGTCAAACAAAGACGAATTTAAATTTTCCGGTAGACCCCCGACCAGTACATTGTCTGTATTTATTAAATATTTTTTAAGTACATTTGACGATTTCAACAGCGAATTAGCTCGTCATTTAAACCTCACGACCAACCATCCACTACATCTTCACAATTGTCTAAAATTTTGTCAGAATATCTTTAACAGTTTAATTTAAGAACTCCCATTTAATGAGCCATTTTTACACAACATCTTTTCATTACTGGAAACATAATGTCGATGGGGGAAGATAACAGAGAAATGAAAGACAGTTGTCTTTACGACAAGAAATATTATGTCTACCGCAAATCATATTGCAAAATAAAAGAAATTTATTCGGTGACAGGCACCAATGTTGACGGAATTTACAAATTAGATATAAATGCAAGATTTACTGAAAGAAATAACTCTGCAGCATTCCTAAGCGAAACAAATATATCGCTAGAAAAATGGCACAAACGTTTTGGACATCTGAACAATAGAAATTTACAAAATGGACTGGCTGAATCTATTTAATTCAAAGGAACCGGGGATGGTAATGTGTGCTTCGTATTAAAGGGAAACAAACTAGAAGTGTCTTTCCTAAAAATGAAACTAGCTACTGAACATTTAAATTTAATCCATTCTGATAAGAATGGACAGAAACTGTCAACACCGCTAATTATATCAAGAATATAAGTCTTACTGTTGTAATTCAAAACGCAACACTCGAAGATTTATGGGCTAATAATACGATAAAAATTAAACATCTAAGAATATTTGAATATAGAGCGTATGGTCATATACCAAAGGAACTGGGAACAAAACTGGATTCAAGATCCAAGGAATATATCATTGAAGAAACCTAACCACAAAAGATTATCACTTAGCTGGTTAATGTGTTAGCTGAACAACCGTGTAAGATTATAACGGCTAGAAGTGTAATATTTGTCGAAACTGATAAAGACTGTCCGACGAGTATTAAAACAGCTGGTACTGAAGACCACTTACAAATTATACAAGAACCTTTCCCAATTGATGTTGGAAATGCTTCGCGAGCTAGTGATATTCATTTAGAGAAAAAATCGAATGAAACTAATAATAATTGAGTTGGATAAGGGTACTGAGAGATCGCAAGACATTTATTATGATGTTGAATCGGACATAGCAATACACGAAGAGACTGATACTCGTATTCGGATGAGAGATTATAAAACAAGTTATCACATTGACATACTGAATGACGATCCATAGACAGTACAAAAACACTTAGTAGCCGTTACAGAACAGAACAGAAAAAGGATATGCAAGTGGAATATGACTTAATGATAAGAAATAATGTGTGGGAATTAGTAGATAGGCTAAAAGATAAACATATAATTAAGCTTGGATGGGTGTTCATAGTAAAAAGAAACGCTTTAGAAGAGTTTGAAAGATCTAAAGGTAGATTAGTTGTTTGAGATTTCATTCGAAACTTTGAAGTAAATTATAAGGAAACCTTCGTGGTGAAACACTCTACGATCAAAACACTGTTTATGATATGGACATAAATCATTTCGATGTAATCACTGCATTTCTGAATGGAGATTTTTTTTTTTATTTAATAGTAATTGACAATCAATTCTGGCATTGAGAATTTTCAGTAATTTTTCTGGCGTGGCGCTGTGGCATGGTTAATTATTTATAATAAGTAGATACTTATTATAGATAAATATGATTTATACAAGGTATTATAAATAATAAATATTGTTTAATTAAATCTTGAGCTTAGGTCTAGCGGGTAGTGTCTCTTCAACCTGCGGATCTGATCCGACGTATTAAGTAATCCAGTGACTAGGGGGTTTCGATGTTGGTTGACTCTTATGCTGTATCTGTTGCTATATTTAGTAATTTCCTCTTTGACTATAGGAATCTTGAGGTATCGATGTATTACTTCGTTGGTGACATACCAGAGTGCGTTCATAAAGGATCAAAGAATTTTTGATTGAAAGCGTTGGAGAATTTCAATGTTGGAATTGCTTGCTGTATCCCATAGATGGATTCCGTAGATCCAGACAGGTTTTATTACGGTCTTGTATAAGGTAATTTTGTTTTGTGTGCTTAGGTTGGAGCGTCGACCAGTGATCCAATAAAATTTTTTAAATTTCTCTTTGAGTTGCTTCGATTTTTCTGTGATGTGTGGTTTCCATGTCAATTTCCTGTCCAAAGTCATGCCCAGATATCTAACCGTGTCCTTGCTAGGAATTGCTGTATTGTTAATGGCNGACCTGAGGGCAGGTTTGTTTTCGCAGCGTGAAGGTTACATGTGTGGATTTTTTTTCGTTAATCTTGAAACCCCATTTGCGAAACCACTTTTCCATAGAGTCGAGAGAACGCTGGAGAATGGATGACGCAATTATCTGCGTAGGAAGCTAGTAGCGCTGTGTCGTCAGCGAATGTAGCTATAGTTATTTCAGTTGATATAGGTAAATCGGCAGTGTAGATGGAGAATAGCAGGGTTCCGAGAACGCTACCTTGTGGTATGCCAGCTTCTATCGGGAATGATGTGGTAGTGGCGTCTAAGTATTTTACTATGAATTGTCTATTGGTTACGTAGAACTTTAGGATAGAGTAGTAGGTGTGTGGTAGGATTTTTTAAAGTTTGTATAGAAGCCCTTCATGCCATACTTTGTCGAATGTCTGTTGAATGTCAAGGAATACCGCTGAGCAATATTTTGTCTTTTCTAGGATTTGGCTGATATTGTGTGTTATGCGATGGATTTGCTCTATTGTAGAATGTTGTTTCCGAAAACCGAATTGATGATCTGGCAGTGTTTTCAAATCCTTTAGGAGTGGGAGGAGTCGATTCATTAGCATTTTCTCGAGTAGTTTTGATAAGGTAGGTAGAAGACTAATTGGGCGATAGGAGCTAGCTTCGTATATTGGTTTTCCGGGTTTAGGGATGAGAGTAATCAGTGAAATTTTCCAGGCCTTAGGATAGTATTCAAGGCGAAGAATTGCGTTAAAAATCGATGTGATGAGTGCAATCCCTTTTATGGGAAGATCCTTGATTGCTTTATTGCAAATTAGGTCATGCCCCGCTGTTTTCCTGGGATTTAGGCGATGGATTAATTCTATGATTTCTGCAGAAGTGAAGGGTTCAATGGGAGGAGACATTTAGAAGGCAGAGTGCAGGTATTCAGTAATATCCGCGGCAGTTTTGGAGGAGTGGGGTTTAATTAAGTTAGATAAGTATTTAGCAAACAGGTTGGCTTTTTCTATAGGGCTACGCGCCCATCCACCTTGCGGACGGCGGTTTGCAGGGATGATTAGTGGGGGGTGCGTATGTTTCCTGGAAGCCTTCCATAGTGAGTAGTTGGAGTCAGCTGTGGGGGATAAATTGGCTAGATATTTTTGGAAACAGTCATTTTTATCATTTTTGATGATTTTGGTTAACTTCCTAATTGCGTTGTTTAGTTAACCTTTGTCATCCGGTGTTCTACGGGTCTGCCATATTCTTCTTAGGCTACGTTTTTCAGCTATTTTTTTTTAATATGTAATGCGGATATTCACGTTTGCTGATAGAAGTCCTATTAGGCGTGGAGGAGTGGATAGAATTTATTATGTTCGTGTTTAAGTATTCAGTGGCTGCATCGATATCTTCGTTAGTTTTTAGTGGAATCAAGGCTGAAGTTGAGCGAATAAAGACTTCTCTAAAGAGCTGCCAGTTGGTGAGTGGGTTATGAATAAAGCCATTACGTGGGTTCTCGATAATTGTTGAACTGACTGATGCAATCACTGGGGAATGGTCAGAAGAGAGATCCGTCGAGGAGTTGATTTGGACATATCTAGGCGAGATATTTTTAGTTAAGAAGAAGTCAAGTAAGTCAGGAGTTTTGTTAGAGTCAGTGGGCCAGTATGTGGGTTCATATGTGGTGAGGTAGTTGAGATTGTTGGTAATTATGGTATTTAAGAGACTTTTGCCTCTTGTTGTGACCAGGCTGCTGCCCCATTGGGTATGTTTGGCGTTATAGTCTCCTCCAGCTATGAATCTATTGCCCAGAGTGTCAATGAAGTTATCGAAGTCTTCCTTGGTAATGGAGTGTCTGGGAGGGCAGTATACTGCTGAAGTGGTGATTGCACCATGGCAGTCTTCTATTGCTACGTTTCTTGCTTGGAGGTAGTCTTTCTGGAATGATGGAAGTTCGTAATGCTTGATGCTGGATTTAATAATGATTCCGGTGCCGCCGTGGGCCTTTCCACTGGGATGTTGGGTATGGTAGACGTTATAACCATTTATTTTCAGGTAGTTTTTGTCAGTGAAGTGGGTTTCAGACACGAGCATTACGTCGATTTGCTGTTGTTTTAGGAAGAGTTCTAGTTCGAATTTGTGTTGAGCTAGACCGTTGGCATTCCAAAGAGCTATGGGTCTTGGTTTTATTTTGCGTCGGAGCGTATTAATTTATCCATGATGAGTGTTAATACTGATAGCAAATTATTTATTTGTTCTGATTGTTTTTCTATTAATTTTTCAAGTCTAGTAAAGTTTTCTGTGTTTTGTGGGTTGGGAGCACTATTTTGAGGATGGTGCCTGAGGGTGTTCGGATTGTTTTGATTACCTTGTACTGCTTGGGCATAGGCGATTGAAGTAATAGTGAATTTTGGAGCACTGGGTATATGATTGGTTGTCTCTTTAGCTCTGGGTTTAGGATACTTGTTTATATACAAAGTTTTATAGGTTTTATAGGAAGGCGATGCCTTCGTTCGGAAAGTGTGGGAAATTGACGTTGCTGTTAATTGGTCAATTTCCATATTGGTGGTTAGAAAGGATGCCAGCCGCCCTTGAGGGAAAGTTGCTGGTAGGAGGAGCCGTTCGCAAGAAAGTATGTTTCCCCTATCTTCCCGTAGTTGGAACAAAGACTGTTTGTCTGTTTTATAACGGATCCTCAGGCTAGCTGAACATGTACTATGGAGATGAATCTACATCTGGTAATCATCTTACCCGAAGAATAGGGTCTTCGTGTGGCGAGCCACGGGACAGAAACCGTTGGAATGTTTACTGTTGAGTGCCGCTACAGCTATTTCTTTTAAGGAGTTCTTCTTACAACTATTTCTATACTATTACTACATACCTTTGTTAGACAAAACGTTCATCCCTTGACCGCGGCTACGTTTGGCGACTGACTGTCGCCTCGAGCCCAAGCTCACTATCACGAGTCTCGAGCAATTACAATCGGACTGGATGACTACAATTGTTTAATTACAGCTATGGTAGAATCTAGATTAAAGTGTTAAGGGGTTTTCCAAAAATTCCAAAGAGAAGGCTCCGGTGTTCTTTCATCTCCGACATATATTTCGTCGGGTATTTCTTAGACAATCTTTCCACGATACTATAGTATCGTAACACGGTTAAACTTTTATTTAAACAAAAACTCAGCAAATGAGACAATAGTAAGGAGTATGAGACAGGAGTAATTAATCTTACAAGTTTGATAATTATGTGTAGAGGACTGGTGTAGAGGATGTTTGATCGTGAGATTTATTAAATGTTATTGCTCGTTATTATGTGAGTCATGTAAGTTATATAATTTGTATAATTTATATTAATTTGTATATGAAATCATTTTAAGTTGTAAGCTTGTACGCCCCCCACTAATCATCCCTGCAAACCGCCGTCCGCAAGGTGGATGGGCGCGTAGCCCTATAGAAAAAGCCAACCTGTTTGCTAAATACTTATCTAACTTAATTAAACCCCACTCCTCCAAAACTGCCGCGGATATTACTGAATACCTGCACTCTGCCTTCTAAATGTCTCCTCCCATTGAACCCTTCACTTCTGCAGAAATCATAGAATTAATCCATCGCCTAAATCCCAGGAAAACAGCGGGGCATGACCTAATTTGCAATAAAGCAATCAAGGATCTTCCCATAAAAGGGATTGCACTCATCACATCGATTTTTAACGCAATTCTTCGCCTTGAATACTATCCTAAGGCCTGGAAAATTTCACTGATTACTCTCATCCCTAAACCCGGAAAACCAATATACGAAGCTAGCTCCTATCGCCCAATTAGTCTTCTACCTACCTTATCAAAACTACTCGAGAAAATGCTAATGAATCGACTCCTCCCACTCCTAAAGGATTTGAAAACACTGCCAGATCATCAATTCGGTTTTCGGAAACAACATTCTACAATAGAGCAAATCCATCGCATAACACACAATATCAGCCAAATCCTAGAAAAGACAAAATATTGCTCAGCGGTATTCCTTGACATTCAACAGACATTCGACAAAGTATGGCATGAAGGGCTTCTATACAAACTTTAAAAAATCCTACCACACACCTACTACTCTATCCTAAAGTTCTACGTAACCAATAGACAATTCATAGTAAAATACTTAGACGCCACTACCACATCATTCCCGATAGAAGCTGGCATACCACAAGGTAGCGTTCTCGGAACCCTGCTATTCTCCATCTACACTGCCGATTTACCTNATATCAACTGAAATAACTATAGCTACATTCGCTGACGACACAGCGCTACTAGCTTCCTACGCAGATAATTGCGTCATCCATTCTCCAGCGTTCTCTCGACTCTATGGAAAAGTGGTTTCGCAAATGGGGTTTCAAGATTAACGAAAAAAAATCCACACATGTAACCTTCACGCTGCGAAAACAAACCTGCCCTCAGGTCACCATTAACAATACAGCAATTCCTAGCAAGGACACTGTTAGATATCTGGGCATGACTTTGGACAGGAAATTGACATGGAAACAACACATCATAGAAAAATCGAAGCAACTCAACGCTAAACTCAAAAAATTCTACTGGCTCATTGGCCGTCGCTCCAACTTAAGCACACAGAGCAAAATATTGCTATATAAAGCCATACTAAAACCTGTCTGGATCTATGGGATCCAACTATGCGGAACTGCGAGTAACTCCAACATAGAAATTCTTCAACGGTTCCAATTAAAAACACTAAGATCCCTAATGAATGTACCTTGGTATGTCACCAACGAAACAATCCACCGCGACCTCAAGATACCCACAGTCAAAGAAGAAATATGCAAGTTCAAAAGCAGATATAACATAAGAGTCAACAACCACCACAGCCCTTTAGTCACCCAACTACTTGACACGACGGATCAGACCCGCAGACTAAAAAGAGACCACCCTTTAGATTGAAGCATTAAATTCAACTATATTCAACTAGAATCAAACGTAATATAAATTAAAATAATCCAAGTTACTGTACCACGCCAAATGAAGTTACTTAAAATTCTCAATGAGAATTGATTGTAAATAAACTACCAAATAAAAAAAAAATCTGGTTGCCATCTTGCCCTCAGTGGTTGAGATGAGTGGATTGAGATGTGGTTGATGTTACAGGGCCAAGGCACCGGCGCCAACAGAGCCAAAAATTGCCGGACTAAGTGTTTGGCTCTCAGGTATTACAAAAATAAAGAAATCGCGAAACGGTCACCACATAAGAAATGAGGCGAAAACAATGACAGCGTTCTTTGATCCGAAGCCTGCCAAAAATAGGACGACTTAACACTTATTGTTCCAAACAAAGTAAATAAATTAGCGAACAAGAAATAACAATAGAGACGGATACTGAAGAACCTGTCGTTACATTGCGTAGAACACCGAAACATGGTGATTGTAACAAAAATGATATAATAGAATGACTTTAGTGCGATAAAGACGATAGCTCTAAATTTTACACAGGCTGAAATAACAAATGAAGGTAATGACGAGCATGTGCCTTCTCACCGAAGCTTGGAAACATTTGAAATGTTGCTTGCTTGAAATGCGTCATTGGTTTCAGCTAAAGAGCAAAAATAAAATCTTTAAATATTGAAACAAAGTGTCAATTTTGTTGATTTCCATTTAAATAAATAAAGTTTAATATAAAAAAAGTGATTGTTATATTATCCGAAAATTCTCTTATCCGACCACTTTTTTCTTCCTATTAAATTAATACTACGGATTAATAAGATGGATACACACATGTATGAAACGAAGGTTGAGCGATATTTATACAGTATATTTAACTTTTAAACTACTCAAAACATTGATCTTAACTAGATCAATTCTGAAGATCACTCAAATCAATGAAATATGTCCATTTGTAGATGATTATCAAAACATATTTCGAATTAATATTTTTAGAAATATTATCAAGAAATACATACTTTTGCTAGAGATACCGCGGTATCGCAAATTCCACTACCGGAATTCTCTTTCTTTTACGACCTTTATATCATTTCGAGGTTACGATCCTATTCGATGGTTGAGACACTATATATACGAATATATAATTCTTTATTAGTGTATGGTTAGTTTCAAAATTAGTATATAATCTATTTCTGTTTCAAATTAGAATAATTATTCTAACTTATCTCTTCAACTGTGAATATAGCAAGAAATGCTATTTTTAATATTTATAAGATTTTAATAAAATGTTGTTTTCGAAAAATGGAGTTACAAGGTAAAACGTTAAACGACAAGAGAAATATACAATATTTTATCAAAACAACTAAGTAATTAAATTATCGATTAATTTTTAATTTAAGTACGTGCGTTTTTGAACCACTACAATTTATTAGAATTTAGATTTCCATTTAAACAATAATGAGATAAGCATAAAATATATCGCGCTGCTCTAATTTAAAAGGAAATATTTTTTCAAGAAGTATATTTCAAGTTCATTTTTTAAATAAAAAATAATTTTCAAATACCTTGATGTAGTTTCTTTTATGTCATTCACTGCTTCTGTTGCTTTATTAATGTCACGACATGCTAAAATCACTCGAGCACCTAAAAAATAAAAAGTATCTTATTATTTTTGTTAATATAAATATGTAATACGTGTATGTAATGTATAATACAAACTACAAATAAGTTATGATTAAAACACTTGTATATTTGAAAACGTATTCTAAGCTATATCATATCCCTAATTGCTATATACGTTCTCTATAATGTAAAGAGGAATCGCACATTAAATTACGATCCTCTTATCAGAAGGCATTCTTGTCTTCCTATTTATCACCTGATATTAACACTAAACTTACCGACAGTTCTTGTATACCTATTCCTATTGTGCCCAGTCAAAATGACCGTTCCTTTAAAAAGGGTTATTGTTTTTATAATTAAACGTAGAAAATATACATATAGTGAATTTGTTGCTGAATGAATTAGTATATGAAAAACTTCCATAAAATGACGATACATATTTATTTTTATATAATTTCAATTATAAACTAAAAAAGAGACAAACAAAATTATTACAGACAATTACACAAGGAGAATTGATGGAAAGTGAAGAATTAAATAATTCAGAGGTTTTGAGTGTAGATAAGAATGAAGGAGTGAGTCATGCAGGAGGAAAAGTTGCACTTGAAACTGCGATGAGATATATTGAGCAACAAGAAAATTCATCTGATATCTTATTTTTTAAAAAGTGGCCCGATATCGGATTAATAGACGAGATTAAACCAAAAAAGCAGAAAATGATTACCAATTTCTTTGTAAAAAAAAATAATATTTTATAAATATTGTTCATATGTATATACTAGGTATGTACAATAGAAATTATTGATATACTTATACATTAATTTTTGTCCTGTAACTACCTAGAAATGAACTACCTAGTTCCTAGTTAGTTCCTAGAACTACCTAGACTGAAACATGTCCGATTAACCGGCCATGAGTCCAATCCTACAGCAGCCGGTTAGGCGTAAGTGTACTGTATGTATAATGCCATTTAACATTTTAGTCAATAAGCACTCTTTTTTAGAATAAAAAATTTAGTTATAAGGTTAACAGAAAACATCGCCATTAATAAAAACAATTTAATAGTAGCAGTGCCTCTGAATTTACAAAAATTTAATTGTGCATAAAAATATATAACATAAAAAAGTTACAAATAGGTAATTAATAAGAACTCTTGTTCTTATTACTCTTTTTGTTGCTAGGTAATAATAATTTTATTGAATCATGTACTTTGCCTTAGTAACATTAAGAATATTTCTAAAATTTCATATTGATTACAATATAACAATACCTTAGTTACGTTAATATATAATGATTATAAATAATGAATCTATACTAGATGTAAGAAATGATAAACTAAATATTTGACTGCATTTGAAATTGTACATACAGTAGGTCACAAGATCTGGACACCATACAATTTTAATTTCTGACCTCTATATTTTCAATAAATCTAAAGGACGAACAAAAATGTATTATATTACATTAAACTGCACTATATAGACAATAGCAGAAAAAATCTTTTGAGTTATTATTTATTGTTGTCTAAATATTTAAAAAAATATTAAGAAAGAATGAATCTTTATATCATAAAAAGTTTTGGACACTAATGCTAATTATACACATAAAACTAAACAACAACTAAATTATACACATAAAATTAAAACTAATAATGACTATTCATATATAAAATTTAATACTAAATTGAATATCCCATATGTTTTATGACATGGTGTAAACATTTTAGCACAATGGAAATAAGTTTATTTAAATAATCAACACTGACTTGTTTCCATTCTCCTTTCAAACATTTTTTTTTTCATTGTTCTATTGACATTTCTAACATTCTGTTAATTCTGCAATCTAATTCCTCCAATACATATTTCATAGGATTTAAGATCAGGGAACATGTAAAACATGTGCACAATTACAAAGAAAAGATTCTTGAATAATCCATATCTTGTGCTTTGGATCGTTATTCTGGAACAGCTTAAAAGTCTCATAAGTTCCCATATTAAAAGTATTTTCTTAAAAATTGTTTTTTGTAATATATAAATATTTATGTAAAATGTGTAAATATGTATAAACTTTTATCAAAAATACTGTAACATAATGTAATACACTTTTATTGATCCTTCCAGGTTCCATCATCGTGCATTTATTGAAATTATAGAACTTAGGAATCAAAATTATACAGTTTTTTGTAATGTATAAATATTTATGTAAAATGTGTAAATATGTATAAACTTTTATCAAAAATACTGTAACATAATGTAATACACTTTTATTGATCCTTGTGCATTTATTGAAATTATAGAACTTAGGAATCAAAATTATACAGTGTCCGAATCTCTTTTGTGAGCAATTATATATTAAATTCAGGTATATTGTAAGGAAATTTCACGCGACATTAATAATAGTATTAATAATAATAATGTATTAATCAAACTGTTCATACATATGTATTTATGAAGAATGAATGTAGTAATTACAGACACATGTTTCTACCCATAAATGTATCAAAATACACTTAACCTTATGTTTTTTATTGAAACTATAGCAAATTTTTAACGAAAAAAACGAATTTCCACAACTAATCACGCACAAATTCATAATATACTCAACAAGACGAATCGAATAACATAAAATTTGTCATGATCGCTGAATGGTCCAATTCCTAGGAATGTTTCTAAACTTAAAATAACACAAAGATAATATATAAATATAATAAACTTAAAACAAATAGTTATGTATAAATACTTATAATATAAATTCATTCAGTCTTCGATAATATGATATTTATTTATTCAACAATATCGTTTCTAATTTTAGAGTAATTATAATAAAGTAGATTATCGTAAAGTAGAGTACATCGTAATAGATTATAATTAAAAAAAAAAAAACAACAGAAAATATTCTTTCACATAAATATTTCATTCTTTTACCTTCAAGTTTTTAAAAATATATTTTTTCTTTTTTTTTTTATTTTAAAATTTTACAATTTGTCCAGTAGGACATTTGGTAAAATGTTATATCTTATAAGGTAGAAAAACAAAAAATAAACAAAAATAGATAAAATAGATACTATAATATAGCATGTGGATGGTTACCCCCAATAAGGTTCCATCATCGTGTTTATTAGGTTATATCCTTTGTGATTAAAAATATGACACTAGTAATCATAAGCAAAGTAATACTATAATAATCCAAGCTTGAATAAACTTGGTGTGACAAATTGATTTAACAATGCAAAAAGTAATCTTTAATGAACTACTTTGAATAAATATGCTTAAATAAATATAAATAATTATATTCTAAACGATATAATACTAATAATATATAATAAATAATATATTAATAAAGGAGCATATATATATATATATACACATATATGTATACAAAGACTCACCATTCTCTTGCACAATCGAACAAATACTATTAGTGAAATTTTACTAGTTACACTTTACTGCTATTAGTTAAAGGTTATAAAGTACTGCAGTGCTAATAAATTCTTTTGCATAACAGTAGCAAATTTAATAACGAAACAAGCTAAATTTTGTACGTCAATTTTATAAATTGTTAAAGTATCTAGTCCTAGTATCTTTCATATTCGATGGGTATTCGATGTAAAATAAAATATAATTGTTCAACGAATGCCTGTAACCTAAAACTTATTATACGTCAATCTAATGATATTATACCAAAATTATAAAATAATAATTTATGAAAAAATGTATATACCACTTTCGATATTGACTCTTATTTCTCACTGTTAAAATTAACAGTAGTGAAGAAATTAAATATTTAAATAATATGTGCATGCAAAGTACAAAGCATAATAATTTAATTTTTGATTAAACTACATTTTAGGAAATGAGAAATTATTAACATTTTGTGCAATCTTATAGTTTTCTATGTGTTTTCATCTAAAATGTGGTGTCGAAAGTGTTTCCTAATATGTAATATAATCTAATTTTTTATATATTTACCTATGTAACTTACTGCAAAGAACGATATATAGGCATTTTATATTGTGTGTTACAAAAATAATTTATGACCTTCACAAAATATATATAATAGGTTAAAACTTATTTAGGTAATGTAGATTATATAAAGATTTATATATATATATTTTATTACACATATTATATAGGAATAAGAACAATTAAATCAAAATAGTACAAAAGATGAAGAAGAGGATAGGAATCTATTAAAATGAATAGTGAAATTTGTCTTATAAGACAAATATGCCACGGTACTTAATGGAAAGAGATATAAGAAAAAACCAGTCTTATGACAAGGTGCAAATCTAGGGCAAAATGAGGTAATATGGAAAAGAATATGGAAAATATATATTGGAGAAAAGAAGAAGAAAGAATGTGCAAGATATGTGAAAGGAATATAGGAAAGATTAAATACCTGGTGGGTAGATGAAGTAGTGGAATGGCTTAGAAGCACATATAGAATAAAAATAGAAGCGAAATTGATACCAAATAGAAACCAAGTTCCATTTCTTAACTACAAAACCAAAGTTATATAAATATATTTGTATTGTCTGAATTTATAAAGCTCTACATCATGATCATACAAAAACCTTGTCCTATACACATACATATGCATAAATATACATAAATATACATGTGCATATATGTGCATGTAATATGTATATATATAAATGTACATGAGTTTCTTACTTGTCATATAACATTGTAATAGACAGTATTATTAGAAATATATTAACTGGAAAAATGAATAATTAGATATTATCGTATAATAAATTATAGTTGGTATTTTCCCTTAAAATTTCTCAATAATTAAATGTCTGTAATAAACAAAATTATACATTTGGTAGAATTATTATTTTGTAGATTTATGGGTAAAAAAATTTGAAAATGCAAATGCAAAAATTGCTCCCAAGGATGGTTTTCCTTATGATATTCAGTGGACACAAAAAATCTTCCGGAGACTAAATTTTATATCTTTAATGATGTTCATAAGAATATAAATTTGTATAAATATCTACAATTTATTCATAACACTGAGAATTTATTTTAGAACCTGTTATCACATTCATACTTATATTGATAATATTAGTAACAGTAATAACTTGTATGTAGTATATTTTGTTTAATTTAAATGTTACAACATGATACTTATGTCATTAAGTACATGTATACATTTAATCTGATTTATGACAATATTTGGCATTAATAAATTTTTAAACTCTTCATAACTAAAGTGGAATATTAATATGTGTAACGTAGTAAACGCATGACATAAATAAGTAAATATATATATACACAATATATATAACATAAGATACTAAATGCAAGTATAACATATATAATGTACTAATTGTGCTACAAGTACAACATCATTAACTATATAAAATGTATAAAATTATGAATTTAATATATCAAAAATTATCTCGTAACTATATAAATGAATTATATATCATGTCAATAACATAAATAGTGTAAATGTTCTTACCTCTTCTATATATGTCCCTAGCTGTTTCTTTCCCAATTCCACAATTTGCACCTGTTATAATTACAGTTTTGCCAATCAAACGGACATTGTTGTTACAATAGTTACTAAAAAACCTCATATTTAAAACAATTTACTCTTACTAATTGCAATAACATACAATAAAAGAATCTATTTATCCAGAACTTCGATCCGACTTCTTAAGTATAACGAGGCATTCTACCTTTCAATTCCACTCACTTCGTCATTACATTGGGCGGGTATACCGTACTTCCACCGAACAGCATACCGTACTTCCATATAAAAGGAGTGGGGTACAAAATAGTGATTATATAGCAAATAAACGCTGTAAGATTATTGATATCGTTATCAGAATGACGTAAATAGGTATGTATAAAAATATGCATAATATACAAACAACACATATGACATAAGTTTTATCTATACATGTAATAATAATATACATATAGTAGTATCATCTATGATACATTATTGAATAATGTACGTACATAGATTTTTTTTTCATAGATTTCATAAATTCATAGATTTACCTTTACAGTCAATCTGATATATCATAGTTTACGTTACAGTAAATTACCAACATTTTATCCAAATTTGAATTGTCAATTTTCTGTAAAATACAACCATTGTCTACTTGTTAAATTTTTCGATATCCTAGTATGTCTGTTTCTTATTCGATTTCCAATTCAGGTTACAGATAATGCAATACATTTAAGCAAACTAAACTATTTAAAATTCGAGGCACTAAACTAGCAAACAATTAAAAATTCTGAACATGCAACTTGATGTAATCTACATAAAGTTGACTACGTTAACTACATATTATCCATGCGTTGCAGTTATTGTGCGAGACTTTACTGATAAACTAACTCAATTTTATAAGATAAATATATCATACAATATGGATAAACCTTCTTGGATATGTTCTTAAATATAAATAAGGAAGCCATACGTAATATGTAAAAGACATAAAATAAACAATAATTTCCTAATCACGTAATAAATTTCTATTTAGGTATAATTTCTCTATTTGCTCTCTATATAGAATTATGTATTTATATGAACATCCATTGTCAATTTATAAATTATTAAATATTACCCATTTTATTAATTTCTCTCGTTTCTTGTACTTGACATCGTTTGACAACAGTTGATGCCCAATTTTTAAATTATTATCATTAAAGTACTCATTTCCTTTCGCAAAGTGGATTAACAAGAGAAGTTCAAAAATCTTCAACAGTTGTATTTTCTTGAAATCTTCGTTAACTGATTAATAGATTTCGGTTTAAAGATAAATGAAATGTACATGAAGATGCTGTCGTAACAAACCTATCGAAAAATTGTATCTTATTAGTTGTCATTAAGAGGAAATAAAATTTACAAAATCAATATTTACTTAAAAAGAAAAATCGTTATCTTTTTGTGTTTAGACTTATTTTCATTAATTTGCGGAATTTTATACATAACAAACATATTATAAAACTGAATCTGCAATATTTTCATTATTGGGCAAGCATGTTGTTGCCGTGTTATGTTGATGTTATGTTGTTTACAGTAAGAAAATTTTTAGATAGCAGAATTTACTAATAAATAAAAAAAAATTTGTGGGATATTACCAGTACCAGATGTCATAGAGATGTCTAAGAGCAAAAATCTTTAAGCAACACCTAGAACAGACGCCTTTGTGCTGTACTACATAGTACTAAGTATACAAAATGTAAATATATAAATAAATATTTTTTTCATTGTTATTTGATATTTCTTTTACATAAAATTGTAGTTTTACAGAGAATGTTTATTAATTTTATTACCAATCTTTACAATTCTGCATATAAAATACAATTTTTCGGGCATTGGCTTTTATTAGGTTTTATTTTATTATTATCGTTTCTATTGCCTTTATCATATATTTCTAAAATGTTGTCTTATTTGTTTCAAATTCAGTAACTCATTAGTATGTGTATTATTATATTAGCTAAAGGTCTTGTTCATCTTTGTTCATCCAATCCAATGGGCATCGGTGCCTTTCTTTTGAATAGTTATATGGGTACCCAGGGTTTAGGACAATGGGCTTGGGACACATATACAGAGGAAATGTGCTCTCAGTTTCGGTTAACGACTCGATGATTAAGGACATATCTTCCTTTTAGTTCGAAAGACAAACGGTAAGTTTCATGGTTTATACAATGCTACAGTAGCTTTTTTTAATCGATCGAATATTGTATACACCTTATACAGATAAAGTTCATTTTATCATGTATGATTTTAAATTGGGTCAAGGAATTCTAAATACGAAACGGATGCTAAACATAAGCAAAAAGATCGATAAAAGTTTAAAGAAACTGCATGAATAATACGTATATTTTATTCATTAGATGAATCTTTTATTTAACATACAGGGTGAGTGAATAAGTATTACTATCTAAAATAGCTCGTTACATATTGGTTTTATCAAAAAGCGTTTTAGATGAATTATGTTACATTTCAAAAAACTCATCGGATGGATGCTATTTTATATTTTTATATCTTATATTTTTTGACAAGGGAACGCCGGTGATTGATACACGCCGATATTGATGAAACTGTGCACAAGTATTTATTAAATCCATTTAAGTATTTTGCCGTAATTCGTTCGTGCCCGTTCTTTTACTTTAAGGAAGAAATCAACCCTTTCATTTGATTCGGTCCTCCTATATAAGTATTTATAAATTGTAAACGACGAAAGATATCAGAAAATATATTGAAATAATTGAAATAATAATACCGTGTTTTGAGACCTGTAAATGTGTGTGAACAATTTTTTGACAAAATCAGTTTTTTTTACAAAAATTATATAAAAGTATCATATTTTCAAAAAATTTTCACGTGAATTTACGATTATCGATTTACGATTTATAAGCCCTTGCATAGGAGGACCGGCTCGGTTAATAGAGTTGATTTCTTCCTTGAAGTAAATAAGTTGACATAAACGAATTACGGCTAAATTCTTAGATAGGTTTAATGAATATTTGTGTGAAGTTTCATCGAAATCGGTATGGGATAATTATCGGGCACCCCTTGCGAGATATCGAGGTGAGTTTGAGATTTTTAAATAGCTTTGTATATTTTTTGTAGCATTAGTCAACCGAGCTGAATATTCCCTACAAAAGAGTATTAATCTATTTATACCAACAAACTATTAGTTTAGCAGATATTTTAATTTTGATTTGTATAATTCAACGTATGAAAAAGACAAAGACAACTTAAACATTACAACATCACAACAAAAGAAGCGTCTTTTCTTAACTTTCATACGTTAAATTTGACAAATTAAAGCTAATCCTTCTTTGTCGAGAACTTCCAGTTGGATCGACTAATGTTATACAAAGTATACGATGCCACTTAAAAATTTCAAGGTCATCTATCTCGAAAAATATAAGATATAAAAAAATAAAATTGCATCGATCCGATGAGTCTCTTGAGACGCAACATAATTCATTTAAAATATTTTTCGATAAAATCAATATATAACGAGTTATTTTAAATAGTATTCCTTATTAACTCATCCTGTATAATGAATGAAGTAGCTGAAAATGAATATAATCTAAACCTTTCAAAACTCATAATCATAGATCGTAGTTCCATACAAAATGATACTATAGATTTTATAATATTTTCTCATTTTGCTATGATAGAGATATCATCCTTATCCAATAAACGGAATATATTGCTAATTTTTAGAATGAGTGTAATATATATGTACTACATAATATCTTCCTCTGAATAATTTTGATATTGTTATAATTTACTTCATGCTATTATAATTATCGGAGACTAATATAATGATATAATTAGATGTAATATTATCAAGTATATAGAAATTTTATATCACAGCTTTGAAGTAATTAATATGTTGTAGGTATAGTATGTGTATAATCAGCAATAAATTAAACTTCTTGGTCATTAGTACTTCATTTTTTATTTCAAACATTAGGTATTAAAAATGCTTTTGTTAATAATTTATTATATATTATTTTGTTACACTATTTTGTCTTATCATATTTATTACATTTCATTATAAATATAGAATATACATACATACATATAACATATAAATAATAAGATATAAAGAAATTTAATTTAATAGAAAAGCGGAGTCAGATATTGTTAATAATTGTTAATTATTTGCCAATTATTATTAATGTTGAACTTAATTTATTATTGTCACAACGTCAAGTTAAGATTTGTTAAAGATCTAATTCTTCCTGGGTAATCTTCGTTCGTAGATTTTGTCAGGTAATAGAACCCATGAACAAAACGTTTTATCGCCGACACATCGAATTCAGGCTATGGTACGCAACACATTGAAATTCTACGTGTGAACTGGACAGAGAACGATGATGCAAAGTTAGAAAGAGATGATAAAATAAGAAAGGAACGACACATTCGTGGGCACGAACGGGCACCAAAAGGTGCAGACACATAGTCTTCAAAATCAGTCTGATGTGGTCACTTTACTCCTGAATTCTTGTTAAATCTTTTTCATTAGAAAATTGTGATATTTACTTCAATCCATTTTTTATATCATTGTATAAGTGCAATGTACACATGGTTGCCGAAGTATACTCCATATATGACAAAAAAGAAGCTATATTATATTAAATTTTACTCTGCTAATTTTGCAAAATGTAACATCGAAACGAATAATCATCAACCAAAAGCTTTCAATAATATTCCTGGACCACAATCTTTACCAGTTATTGGAACACTTTACAAATATCTACCATTTATTGGTAAGAAAATCAAACTCAATTTAAAAATTACTATACATGTACATCTCAACATCAGTAATTATGATAGTAGTATTTATGATATAATTATAAAAGGAAATTATATGTATTTACTATACATACTACTATATCTGATTATAATCTTTGTGTGAATGAATTTTTTATTACATTAAATAAATATGTATTCGTGTATTTTCAAGTATGATACATAGTACTTTTTAAAAAATTAGAAAAAGCGATCTCTTTTATATAAAAATTTCTTTTTCGCGACTGTCTAATGTTACAACCTGATTATATTAATACTGTTTTATTTAAATTTGTTAATATTTAACAGGTGAATATAGTTTTACAAATTTATATGAAAGCGGAAAAAGAAAATTGGAACAGTTTGGGCCGCTAGTACGCGAAGAAATAGTACCTAATGTAAATGTCGTATTGGTTTATAGGCCGGAAGATATAGCAGAAATTTTCAAAGCGGAATCAGGTTTGCATCCAGAAAGGAGAAGTCATTTAGCACTTTTGAAATATCGAAAAGATCGCAGTGATGTATACAACACTGGAGGTTTATTACCCACGTAATACACATATTTTTACGGTTTACAATAATTTACTATAATTTTTGTACAAACTTTATCTAGCTTTATAGCTAACTTTATATACCTGATGTTAAACTATAAATATCCCAATTAATATCAAGTAAAATTAGTATAGTAATTTATATCGTTAATTAGTTCTATTATTTAATTACTAGTAAGTTAATACACAGGAGCATTAAATGCTTTTTTATTTGATGTTAGACCAACAAATAGTAATTCAAATCAAAATGTAAATTCATAACATATTGTTTTGCAAGATTTTTATTATATACTTATATGTACATATATTTTCTTAATCTTTTCGTAACAAAATATTGTACATGCAATCTTTATTTTTTTTAACATGAAATACTGTATAGATTACGCAATTTGTGACGATACTTTTTTAAACAATTTTATATTTTACTACACGTCTATCTTTTTTCTTTTGTAATTAGAAGAAACATGTACATATGTATGTTATTAAAAGGCATACATAACCTTTTATAATGTTTTACTGTTGCCTTTTAAGAATATGTATATCTAATTAGAATATCTATCTATCTATAAATGTCTATATGTACTAAGTATATAAAATTTATATGTGTATTTAATGATTCAGCATATTTTTATATATAGTGCATGTACATATGTAGTACATAGGCATTTTGTTAAAATATTGCACTATAGTCAAATTTTTATATATCAAATATTGAATGTAATTCTAACCGAGTTGGATTGATTAAAACGTAATAAATACACGTTATAAAAAGTTACATTAGAAAAGCACTTGCCAATTCTTACAGATGTTGTTATTATATTAAGTTTTTAGTAATCTAATTTTAGTATAAAACCCTATAAAAAATTTGTAATTTTCGGATATAGCATTAATAATTTTTTAAAATGTTTAAATAGAAACGAGTTAAATTATGAAGAAATTAATCTTGTAAAATTTTATGCACTTGACTACTTGACTCCTTGACTACTTATTGTTAAAAACTAGTTTTTATAAATATCTTTATATAGTACATAGTTTAGATAGATATTGAAGAAATAGATATTGAGCAGGGCATTAATATGATGCGTATACAACTTTCTATTAAATTAATTTACTCTAATATAGTATTACAAATTTCAGAAATGGAACAGAATGGTGGAGATTACGAAAAGAGTTCCAAAAAGTTTCTAGTAAACCTCAAGACGTGATCAATTATTTAAAAGAAACAGATGATGTCATTCAAGAATTTATTGGATTATGTGTTAATGAGAAGTTTGATGACTTCTTACCTCTTTTATCACGCTTATTCCTTGAATGTAATATGATCACACATATCTCTTAATGTACCTAGAACTGAAGTTTCTTTCTTGCAATTACATTCTTTTTCTTAAATTTGAACTATGTTATACTTAAATTTAATGATTGGTGTCATTTCTTAATAGACAAACAAACACACATACTATTAATAAATTTATATACACATAAATAAAAAGATGTACTATTAATGTCTAATAATCTTTTCTATATTTGATTTTAGTGACATGTCTGGTTGTTTTTGATGTAAGATTGAATAGTTTCTCAAAAGAAGAAAGATGTGAAAATTCTACAAGTTCAAAATTAATCAAGGCTGCCTTTACAACAAATAGCGTAATGTTAAAGTTGGATAATGGATTGCAATTATGGCGTTTTTTTGAAACCCCATTGTACCGAAAATTACGTAAGGCACAAACATACATGGAAATGTAAGCAATAATTTTTAATCTTACACGGCATTATCATTTATTGTTTATGATTACTAGATTATTTCTCATTATACAAACTCTTCAAAATCACGAATTTCTTGAAGTTGCTCATAGATAATTTGTATAATTTATTATCTTTGTATTGTAAGTTCTACAATAAGAAAAGCACAAAAGGTTCTTATATGCTTAAAATAATTATTAACGGCACATTAACAATATTTGTCATAAGTAAACAGAAATGTGTGTGTATTAATATGGTTTTATATCAATCAACTTAACTCAATGAAAGCTCAAGCAATCTAAATATTTCATTCTGTACATTATAATTAGCTTATTTTTAAATGCTATACCTCATATGTTATGTCTTTTTAATGTATCAGGGTTGCATTAGAATTGGTATCTCAGAAAAAACAGAGCACGAAAACTGGACATAACAAATCATTCTTAAATGCCTATTTAGAAAATCCTGCTCTGGATATTAAGGATATTGTGGGCATGGCTTGTGACATGTTACTTGCTGGTATAGATACTGTAAATATTACATATCATTATGGATGTAACTACCTATTAGTGTTATATTTATGCATGTGCATGTTTATTATTAATTTAAGAAATACAAATAACATTTAAATATTTGTAAATACATAACTACTGTATTGATTGAATATATAAATAAGAAATTTGGATCTTTATTTACATGTGTAAAATTTGTTTATTTTATAGAAAACAAATAGATTATTATATATATACATTTTATAGTGAACAAGTAAATATCTACATGATGACATCATTTAATATGATATTAAGTCTGAAAATAATTAATGCTCATTATGTTATGTTATATGTTTTTATATAAAGTGTAATGTTTAGAAACATTATGGGTATAAATACTACTATTAGAAACATTATATATATATATATATATATAGATACTATTATATTTTTAAAATAGATATATGTCTTATTAAAAACTTGTGATATAACTTATATTATTTTATAATATGTTATACATTTTTAAGCTTAACATTACTAATTTAATAGTGCAGGCTAACGATTATAAAAAAAGAGAAATTAAATATATAAATTTTCTGTGCCCCTAGACTACTTATAGTACTGCTTTTGCTTTGTATCATCTGGCAAGACACCAAGATATTCAGGAAAAATTGAGAATTGAAGCCACACAGTTTTTAACTGATCATAGTCAACCAATAACAGCAGGTGTGTTGCGAAATGCTTCGTATACCAAAGCTGTCATTAAGGAAAGCTTGCGATTAAATCCAATTTCTATAGGAATAGGTCGAATATTGCAAAACGATATTGTTCTTAATGGTTATCAAGTACCTAAAAGGGTAAGTTATAAATCTTAACAAAATATAAATTAGTTGATGTGCTATAAGTTTCAATAGAATTCACTTTCAATGGATAACAGCTTCATTTTATTAATGCTTTTAATAATGTTTTGTTATATTAGGAAAGCCATATATAACATATTTTCTTTTTATGTAAATGCCCAAAGTAAAAATATGTTCTCCTCATTCGTTTCTTTTAGACTGTTGTTGTAACACAAAACCAAGTCACTTGTCGTCTTCCTGAATACTTTAACAAACCAGACTTGTTTATACCAGAAAGATGGCTACGTGAACATTCAGAAAGTAGCAGTAAAATAAATTGTAGAAAATCAGTACATCCATATGTATTGTTACCTTTTGGTCATGGTCCTAGATCTTGTATTGCTAGACGATTTGCAGAGCAAAATATGCAAGTATTGTTATTAAGGGTAAGTTTTTAATATTTAATATAATATTGATTTTCATACACTTTTATGTTTACACAAAAAATAATATATAGTTCTTAACAGTAATATTCAAGTTTAATATCTTGTTTATAATTCTTCCGTTTTCTTGCTATTAATTAATATTATATAATATTATCTTATTATAATATTAATAATATTATTATATAATAATATTATTATATAATATTATCTTGTGTTGTGATTGGCACTATCCTTACATTTCTTGAAATTTTTTTATTTCACGACCAATTATATTTTCTTCTAGCTCTGTTCACCTATACTGATTAGAACTTCATATTGTGTCTTCTCAATCACTTGTTATATATTCTGGTACCATTTGTTGTCATATTAATGTAAATAAATAAGTGGTAAATCTTTGGGTATCAAAATTATGATGGGTATCAAAGAATGATGTGATATTTAGGTAATCATTTTTAAAACGGATGATCTCACCTATATCAATGACCTTGAAATATGTCGTCAAAATTAACATTACCGCCGCTCAAGTCTTAAGTTCCGAGATATTCTCAAAATATTTCATAAAATTTGAGTTACATTTTATTTTGGAGTAGGCGGCCACATTTTTACATAGTTCAACCTAATGGACTTATGGACTCACTGATGAGATGGATAATCATTTTTAGTATTGTATAAATAAAAGAGGAAAAATAATGGGTTATGGATTATACTAAAAAAGTATTCGGCCGGTAATGTCTGGCGTGAAATAATTTTTGATGAATCTCTTAGAATGTTGCACTTTATTTTGATCTTTAATTGATCAAAATAATATATGCAAAATGTATACCCGTTCTCGTCGCAACCTAATGATAACCATGCACAGCCTTTAGTTTTTGTGTTATACACAAATACAAAAATACGTTCGGTAGTATGTATATGTATATAAATAGTAATAAGTGGTAATAATCGAAGTTATGATATACTTACAAAATCAGATAAAATAAAGATTAAGTTAAGCTAACGTTACTGGCTTCCGTGAAACTTTGAAAATAATTACCGATATTGATTCCCCTATTAAATGCTAATTTTCTCATAGATGACCGAGTATTCTAATCAGTTTTATTATATTTTGCAATACATACACATGCACTATGTTTGCATTTGTATGAAAAGTCCTTTTATCGGATTCTATAGGCATTATTAAAGAAGAAACATACAAGGTTATACACAACAATAATAAACTGATATTTGCTTTTAAAATAGCTCAGAATTCCTTTGATAAATCAATGTCAACTTTGTGAATAGTTACGAAATGTACATGATTGATATAAATATTATATGTTGATAAATAAGTAATGCGTGTTGAAGAATCAGATATTAAATAGAATGTCACTTCTTAATGACATTGAAAATTAAAGATAATTTTGATGACCTTAACCGTTTGAGTCACAGGGGTCCTTGAAAAAACAGGGTCGAAAAATCCCGAACAGCGCGTTAGCGCTTGTCTAAATCGATTGTGAAGAGAAACAAGCGGCGTAATAGCCGCTATAATATATAAATATTTCAAGTTTTGTTCAATAAAAATTATTGAGAAGATAACAATGAAATAAAAAATACCGTCAGTCGTCCGTAGCGTTCAAATGTGCTGGGACTTTTCGACACAAAATCTAAACAGCGTGATTACGCAGCTTGGGACTCAAACGATTAAACAATTTATCGATAGAGTAGTAGGTCGTGTGAATTCATAATCAAACTTATTCCCGTGCACGGATAAATAAAATATAGCGCCCCATCAAAGAAATAAGATTAACTTTTATTTTGTTGGCTCTTTCTAAGAAGGAATTTTTTGTTACTATATGTTGTGTAATTTTTTTGGTACAATCAAAATATATGCAAATGTTTTATATATGCTATATAAAGTAATATAATCTTCTTATTTTGTGCAGATGTGTCAACGACTCAAGATTTTTTGGCATGGGGGTGAACTTGGAATGATATCTTTATTAATCAACAAACCAGATGCCCCATTAAAATTTAATTTTCATGAGGTCTTAAAAACCAATTCTACTTGTTTTCAAAAGAACGAAATAGTATAAGCGAGGAAATATTATTTTTAATGAGAAAATATGTATAAAAGTAAAGAAAGTATAATATTAAATAAGAAACAAATTACAATTTATTGTATACTTAATAATTGAAAATTAATTATGATATTATAATTAGCAGTACAATATTGTAATATTCTTATATTTTAGAACAAGAATAGTGTACATAATAAATTTAATTATAGGTCATATATTTAGGAGTTGCAGAAAACTTAGCATAAGATTTAATCACTTTGTTTACAGCTTCTAAGAAGTCTTTCTCTGTAGCTACCTTCCGGCGTGCACGAATCGCGAACATACCAGCTTCTGTACATACAGATCGAATCTCAGCTCCAGTACTATTAGGACATAAACGTGCAAGCAGTTCAAATCTGATATCTCTTTCAACACTCATTGAACGCGCATGAATTTTAAAAATATGTGTTCGTCCTTCCAAGTCTGGTAATCCAAATTCTACTTTTCTATCTAAACGTCCTGGTCTCATCAATGCTGGATCTAATGTATCTGGTCTATTTGTTGCCATTAAAACTTTAATGTTACCTCGTGGGTCAAAACTAAAATATTTAAAATCATATAAATATCATCATTACCTGTTATATAATACCTATTATTAATTATTGAAGATATTTAATAATAAAACATATGTTTTACCCATCTAATTGATTAATCAATTCTAGCATAGTACGTTGTACTTCATTATCACCACCAGCTCCATCATCAAACCGAGCTCCTCCAATAGCATCAATTTCATCAAAAAATATTAAACATGCTTTTTTACTACGTGCCATTTCAAATAATTCTCTTACCATACGAGCACCCTGTTAGATATAACAGTTATATATAATCACACAAATTTATTTAAAGAATATAAAAAGACATGTATCTGAGCTTTTTTTTGAAAGATATATATATATTTATAGAGAAATAGAGTGAATAAATTATTTCTTGATTAATATTATACAAAAGTACTAAAATGTTCATGTGTCTTTTAAGAATACACAAACGAACTTATTACTCAATCTAATATAATAATAATCATTTAATATTATTATGTTTACTTCAGAAAATAGAATATTCTTATTATTCTTATTACGTAGTTATAACTGAATATAGTTAGAAACTGAATTTCATCTATAAAAAAATATCATATATAGCTAGTGTAACAAGCATTTGTGCAGAATTTAATTTCGACAAAAATATTATAGAACATCGTTTATTAACAAAATTTTAACAAATAAAAAATATACACATATTCTTAGAAGTCTCCAAGATAAAAAAAAAAGAGAGAGAAAGGAATCCAATACCTATTTCTATTGTAAGAAAATATTAATGTATGTTAAATATTAATAAATATCCAGGAAGCAGTAAAAATATGTGTAATAAGTATTGGTTCAGTTACTGCTTTACTTTTTTTACAATATGAAACATCGAATATAACCATTACTAGCATCGGTTTTCTCAAGATCATTGCTCGAACTAGTTGTATACAAAATTTATCATTACAATTTATCGCCACGAATTAATATGGGTAAGACCACAGAAACCACATTAGAAAAACAAAAAATTATTATAAATTTACATAACAAGTGCAAATTGCTAAATGATATTTCTTCTACTGTTAGTGGATCTTGGTCTACAATACAAGGAATTATCCACAGATATTGTTTGTGAAATATAGTTAAAAATAACTTTAGAGGCGGTCATCTAAGTAAGATAAATGAAAACACTAGCTAACTAACAATTCAGAGAGTAAAAGAAAATTGTAAAATATCAGCATTGAAAATTGATAGTGCGCTGAAAAATGTGCTACATATCGAAGTAAATACTAGTACAGTACGAAATTTTTTAAGAAGCATACTGTGGAAGGATGACTCGTAAAAAGTATTATACAAGCGAAACTAATAGAATTAGAGGATTAAGATGTGCATAGAGGTATGTGAACATGCTAATTGAGTTCTGGAAACGAATCGTTTTTATAGATGAAAGAAAATTTGGTATCTTTGACTCTGATGAATAATTTAGAATTTAGATCTAGAGTATGGAGAAACAAAAAATATGTAACATAAAAAACAAAACCTGCTATCCACCGTAAAACAGTGGAGCATCTGTTTTATTTGGGGATGTGTAAGTGCTGATGGTGTTGAATATCTCTTCATTTCATTGACACTATGAATCACAAAATATACATGGATATTAAAAAAAATAATTTTCACCAAAGTGCAGAAAAAATGGGTTTGAAAGACAATTTCATTTTGATGCAAGCATCATAAAAATGTTGGGATCATAATGATCAAAAACACAACATTAATGATATGCGAGCAGAGTCTTATATAATGTTCGGAAACACTTTAAAAGACCTTCACAATTCCCAGATATAAATATTATTAAAATATATACATTGGATTACCTGAAACGAAAAATACGAATTCACCATGTTGTATGAATTCATTCATTCATCATGTATCATAAAATAATTTAAAGGGAGCATTTTTGGAGGAATGGCATAATATTTTTGGTTATTTAGTAGACTACTTATTAATTAGATAAATTCAACGCCGCGACAGCTTCAAGCTATAATAAAATCAAAAGGGAATGACACTAAGTATTAAAATAATTAAATTTTGTGATTTAATGCCTTGTAGATATTAAATCTTACTATATTTTTCCTGTACTGTAACTGTATCACATTTTTTTTAAACAGAAATTATTTTGAAGACTTCTAAAAATATGT
This sequence comes from Bombus breviceps, assembly GCA_014825925.1. Taxonomy (NCBI): domain Eukaryota; kingdom Metazoa; phylum Arthropoda; class Insecta; order Hymenoptera; family Apidae; genus Bombus; species Bombus breviceps. The sequence goes on along the minus strand of CM026191.1, from coordinate 1,497,565 downwards.
ATATATTTGTTATGTGTTAAAATTTGTTTTGTTGAAATTAATTACTGTACAAATTCTTTTTATACTGACTGTATGTATACTTTACAAATTTAATAATTTTTTACAGATTTCAACAACATAAATTTTGATCTCTAATAACTCAAAAAATTGACAGACCTAGAAATATAATAAATCTTATTGTTTATTAAGCATATGAATCAAATCTTGAACCAGTAACTGTATTGTGTTTTAGATTTTCAACTTTTTGATTTGATTTGATGAATCAGAATTTTAATATAATTTTATGTATATTATAAAATCAATTGTATTTGCAATGTACTAAATATATGACTAAATATATATATAGTATCAATTATCAATATTAAAAAAGTTGTTAAATTTGATTTGAAAATCTTATTTTAGAGATATTTTAGACATTTTTATCACAAAAATACAGGGGGTGATTCTACGCGAAAAAAGAAGTNCGAAAATATAGAATAAAAATTTTTCGTTTGAGGCTTTGTTTTCGAGAAAATCGACTTTGAATTTTCGCTCGGTACGCGTGCACTTTATCACGTCTCGTTATAAAGTGGATATTATCGCAGTTTAAGTTTGTTTTTGCCGTAACGGAAAATTAGGAATACATAATGAAATAATATGAAGTAATCATAAAGTTTATTATTATAAAAATTGCCGAAAAAAAAAACGAAAAATTTTTATTCTATATTTTCGACTTCTTTTTTCGCGTAGAATCACCCCCTTTCCGCTTGTACCACCAGTTACCAACCACCCTGTATAAGTGATTTTACAGACAGTGTATCAAAAACTGTTATCAAGTTATTCTAGAGAATTTAGACATCTCTGAGCACGTACATTTGTGCACAAAAATTGATTTTTAAGCACGTTTTTAAAATACTTATTTCATCAGGCGATTCATAACTTGAAAGCTAAGGTATACAGGAGATATGTGCATATGACGTTTTTTACTTATTTTAATGTGTAGAGTAATTGCCAGAATATCAGCATGCATTTATGAATTATCTTGTATATTCGCCATTAACAAGTTATAAATACTTAAGTTATCAGAAATATCAAAAGTCTGATTAACAAAATAACAAAAAGAATAATTTAAGTACCATTAGTTCGCAAATCTACATTATATTTGCTTAAAAATGATCTTTTGTTTATTCCTGCATACTTTAATTCTTAGTTAAGTATTGCTTAATAATTCCGAGTCAAGATATATGTTATACTTACTTCGCCAACATATTTTTGAACCAATTCTGAACCAATGACACGAATAAAACAGGCATCTGTCCTATTAGCTACAGCTCTAGCACATAAAGTTTTGCCTGTACCCGGTGGACCAAATAACAATACTCCTTTAGGTGGCTCAATTCCCAGATTAACAAACTTTTCTGGCTGTAATAAATAAATTATTTTTTTTTAATTATCTTTTACAAAAAAAATAATTTAATGATTATAAAATACTAACATGTAATAAAGGTGTTTCAACCACTTCTCTCAATTTTTCAATTTGTTCTTTGCAACCACCAACATCGCTATATGTGACGTCAGGTTTCTCTTCAACTTGCATCATCGTTACAGTTGGATCAATTTTTGGTGGAAGCGGAATATGAATTTGATATTTATTACGATCCACTCCTACTCGCATTCCTTCTTCGATGTCAGTAGGAGCAACCGAATCTGCTAGATCAACTACAAACTTTGCAAACTGTTTTACATTTATAATGTATTTAGGATCGTCTGAGTTTGCATTAATTATTTTAGTGCAGCGTGCAACTTGCAATGGTTGCTCATTTTGTAAAGTTTGTTTATCTGCAGCTAAGTCCCATAAAGCAGGCGGTGCAAGACCCGTATCAGACTCTTTGATTCCAGTCAATTCGTTAACTCGTTTAATAATTGTTTGTATATCTTCTTCAACTGCTTTAATACTTTTAGTATATTGTCCTTGACCCTGTATAAAAAATAATATGTTAGCGTTATTTTTATTAGGATAATTCCAAGAATCTTTATTCTAATTTAAATTTATTTTTTATTAATACTTTATTATCTATTATTACCAAAGTTATTATATATAATTATATAAAAAGTTATTATATATAATTTCACTTACGTAAGTTTTAAGCAGAGCAATATCTCCTTCATCGAGAGCTGAAATAATACATTAATAAATTCTTTTAAATCACAGTTAAAGGCAAATTAATATTTAAAGCTTACACTTTATTTCTTTCTCTTCTTTTCCTTCTTCGCTTTTTACTTTTCGCATGTCTTCTCCTAAGTGATCAGGCATTGTTATATTCGTTAAATTTTCCAAATATTAAGAAATTTTAAGGATACTTTATTCGACAAATAAAGAAACTGATGTAAACCGAATTTAAGGTTAGGTATTTTCCATTACTAGCAAAAACTCTGTAGCGACCAGCGTCATTGACTCCTGACGTGCCATCTAGTTGTAACTAGATTTAGTTAGTTCCCTTTATTATTGATAATAGGTAAACAGCGAATAAAATCAGCAGCATAATATCATCGACGACGAAATCACTATAGCCTATAATTTATTTATAAATTTTTAACTATAATATAAAATATACGAAATAATAAAGCAATATTTCTTAAGTGTTCATAAATTTGGCTAATTTTGTTACTTTGTTTACCTTTTCTAGGAAACGATTTTTGATTCTTACATATTAACGCATACGCATTGTAATGTAATTATTACGTTACCGCATGAAACTGATTGTAATACTAGCTTAACACTCAGCCAACCGAATGGGGAGAGAGATCTCCCTACTTTAAAGTAAATCGTTGCATGACCGATCGGGAAGATCTCCCATTTTGACCTTAGCAACGCGTTTTATTTTTCTTTTTTTTTTATTATTATCAGTTATTGTTTAGTTGGAATTGTTCCCAATTAATTGCGGATTTTCTCTGCTCTTACAAAGTATATAATAAAATATACCAATTTAGTGGTGTTGGCTTGTCCGAGCGTGGTGAGAAATGTATAGTTGGCTGTGGCGCGCGCATGGTTGATTTTAAGTATTAATATCGTCAGTTATGTGAAATTACGTTTAGCATGCATACAGAGTTATCCAACTAACTCGGAACGTGCGCTTGCCAAAACATGTGAACGGCAATAGTATAACATGTACGCTTGCTACTGCAATATGTCACTGAAGGATTTTAAATTTGGCGTTACAATAAGGAGATGACGGTCGCAGACAAAGCGAAACTCGCGTTTTTGCCCGATGATTTCATGTGTCTCTACGTTCCCGAAGTTTCGAAGCAAGAAAGGGTACCCGGTTCGGTTCCCACATGTAGCACAATTTTTGTTTTTAATATCTTTTGATATCTTGGATTATGCATACCTGAAATGTCATTTCTTTCATTGCATTCAATTGTCAGAGTAATTAGCGAATTACAATGAAATTGTTCACGTTCTTATAAACATCGTGGTCCTTTCTCTATTTTGTTTGGTAATTTTTATTTTAACCTATTAATTCTTCTAGGTCGTAATTGAAAATTTATTAACGATCACTTTCCACTAATTGTTCCCTATTACCTGCAAATATAAGATTAAGGAACAAATAAAACAATTGAGATACAATGAGACATCTCACAGAATTCATATTTAGACAGACCAGTTTAACCCCTTAGCCTACACACTACCTACCGATCGCGCGAGCCACAGTAGGCATGAAGTTCGGTCGCGCGCCGTGCCACTCATTTGTTCAGCCGTGTGTCCGAACTGACGCAAAGTGTGTACTTCTTATGACATGTATATTTAGGGGCTACAAAAGGAATTGTGAAATAATAAACAACGTTTGAGGACAAATAGTGTTTTAAGACGTCTAGGGCGTAATCATGATCAATTGATCAGTTAACAAAAACAATTTATTATTTCAAAGTGGATAATGAATCACTAGAAATTTGTAAATTACCACGAGTCAGGCACGTGGGATCCGTTTATGGCACAAATTCTTTACTACGAGTCTGACACGTGGTTTTCGCTTATGGCACAAATCCCTTACAACGAGTCTCCCTCGACGTTATAGACTAAGGGGTTAAACAAATAGAAATTAATTGAACTCTCGTACTGTTGTGCTTGGATCCCTTTGTACTTAATCGCTTTCTTTGTTCTTTATGCTTACATGCGACGCATTTACAGTTTTTTTTTTTTTTTATTTATTTGTAAATTACAATCAATTCTCGCATTGAGAATTTTCAGTAATTTTTCTGGCGCTGTGACATGGTTAATTATTTATAATAAGTTAATACTTATTATAGATAAGTATAATTTATACATAAGTATTATAAATAAGTAATATTGCTTAATAAGAATATCTAATTAAATCTTGAGCTTAGGTCTAGCGGGTAGTGTCTGTTCAGACCGCGGATCTGATCCGACGTATCAAGTAATCCAGTAACTAGGGGGTTTCGATGTTGGTTGACTCTTATGCTGTATCTGTTGCTATATTTAGTAATTTCCTCTTTGACTGTAGGAATCTTGAGGTCTCGATGTATTACTTCGTTGGTGACATACCAGGGTGCGACTTCCGGGAAGCGGCGCGACTTACCGGCGGGTCTCTCGTGCCTGTTCCGAGGGGCGGCGGTGGGTCTCATTTGTATTTTGTGAAATACATGTATTTGTATTTTGTGAAATACATGTGAGACCCACCGTCGCCCCACGGAGAAAACCATGCATATCGGCATCGGCGTCAACGTGTTAAGCGTATATGCGTTGTTATTTCTACGATTATCGATAATGCAGAAAAAATGTTTTGTACGAAAGTTGTTTTACTTCAAAAGTATCTTAATGGAATATTCTTTCTAATTGCTATTTAATCGTTCTCTATATCTATTGTATACAGAGTGGCCGTTTGAAGTTAAATATAGAAAACAAGCTACTAATCTATAAAGACATAATCAAAGCAACGCGTACGGCATCCAATTATGGGATACAATGGCTAGAAACCACATCGCCGAAGTGGAAGCCGTGCAGTCGATCATACTTGGTACGACTTGGTAGTAGACGCATCTTGCCACATATGAAATGAAGAAATACGCAAAGATTTTCAAATGCTGACTGTAAAGGAGGAAATTCAGCGAGTATCCGACAGATTTAAATGAAAAACAATAAACCATCCAAATCCATTAGCCGATACACCGTACATCGACAGTGCCATTAGAAGATTGAAAAAGAAACAACAGCAGGACCTAGTGACGCAAACTCAAATATGAACGTATTCTTACGAGATTAGCCGCCACACGCTATCCTTAACAACTAAAACAAACTGCCGAATGTTCTACAGAGCAAATTGCAGGAATCTATTTTATTTTTTAATTATTTAAAAAGAAAGAAAAATATCTATAGTGTATCCGATTTACCCGTGAACTGTTAAACATCTCGGAAAATATACAAGCTACGAAAAAATAATTCAGGCGAAAGTCATAGCATATTGAGATTAAGCTTTTTAACGAATCTCTAAATTCTCTATTACATATTCTTGTAGCTGACATCGAAACATCTTCCAAACCTTACGTACGAACGTATTTTGTGCAAGATAATTTCGAGATATAAATTACTCGTACGGACGTTGTACATTATGGTGGTACTAAAAAGAGTCGATTTTATGCGAGTAATGTAATGTATTGCAACTTAATGCGATGCAGCTGAAAACAGTTCGGCACGATGATCCACGAATGAGTGGGATTCACGTAAATTACAATAATGCTTGAAAATGTTGGGGAATATTTTTTGAAATGAATAAAAAAATGTATTCTTTTTCCTATCGTATCTAAGGGAAAGCTCTTTATGACGATTTTGGCCTTTCGTATCTCGAAATTGTCTTGTGTAAAATACATTCGTATATAGGGTTTTGGAAGTGTTTTGACGTCAGCTACAAGAATATGTATTTAAAAATATAAACGCAATGTTCATAGGGTATTTAAGAGTCATTTCAAAGTCGCATAAATCGTACAAGCATGATACGTGCCACCTGATACGCTGTAACTTTTGTTCCAATCACTTTTCGTACCTTGCATCTACGTTTCTCCAGATATTTAACTGTTTACAGATAAATCGGACATATCGTATGTCGTATTATTAATAAATTTTAATAAAGCAAAAACGTTTTTAGAAGCATGCACGTGTTGAATGTTTTGACTTAAAATATGTTTCTTTACGATGCTCTAAGATGCTTCTTACGATAGCTTTGCGACGTCGAAAGTATTTTTGTCCGTTGTGATCCACACGTATATCCTGCCATGTCATGTATAAAATAATGGCATTTTCTGACAATGAACGAAACTTTACTAATAGCACATTACATCGATCGATATTAGCAACAGATTGCATAGTACAGTAGATACAGCAGTAGATAGTAGATAGCAGTACAGTAGTGCTATACAATACTACTACATAACAATGCGTTAGCGAAAGAATACTGATAAACAGAAATGTAATTGAAAAGACCTAAAATTGTAATCATTTATGAGCAAATAATTTATCTAATTTTTTCTTTTCCAGAATATGAAAAGGTTCGTCGATTAGTGCTATAAAAAGAATATAGGATTCCTGTGAAAGAAGCACTTTTCAAATATATAAAATTGATTTCATGTACATAAAAGTAGATACGTAAAATTTGTTTCATGTTCCATCTTTTGTATATTTTAATATTCCCTCGTGAGTATATAGATACATTCCGTACAAGTTTCATAAAATATTAATTTTTTGAAATATCGTCAATCTGAAAAGAGTATAGAATTAGAGTGTATTAGAAAGGAAGATGCGCTTAAAAAATTGTTTATATAGAAATCTGTATAAGTTCTAAAAAAGACGTAATAATTTTTTAAAAATAATAAAAAAATTAATATTTTTTATAAAGATGTCAACAGAACACGAGAGAACGAATATAGATTTTTAGTATGTACGTAACGTATATATGATTAAAAGTTTTTACGAATACAACTTTTATCATACGAAGTAATATATTATTCCATTAACACAATTGAACAGTGTTAATATACTTTCTTTGAATTTTGCGAGCCTAATACAAAAAATAACATTCGAACATCTGGTATGTTTAGACAAATGGGGGCATTCTAGTTGAATTTACGTTTTGCACAAGATCGTTAGTGGATGAACGTTCGAAGGAAGTGTAGGAACCGCCCAAGTTGCATCGTTCGTGTTAGACAGTCCTTGACCGGGATGATCTGTAGAAAAATGTAAGATAATGAAAGATCCAATAGAACACTTTCACCTGGATTCATCCCAGCCCTCTTCTTTTACCGCAATTCTTACGTATCAGTCAGAGGCATGGTGCAATTGAAGTTCAACTAGCATGCTTTCCCGCACTATTAAGGTACGAGCTATATACAGGTCATACTATACGTATTCTGTATTTAATTGTGGTTCATTACACATAATTGCAATTTGGTATTGAGCAGTGTCGAGTGCTATCGAGTCCACAGATTGCTTAATACGCGCGAAAAAGTTCTTGTAATCGAGTTCAGTTATTTTTGACCTTGTACAGGCGATGTTGTTACATTAAGAAATTGCGTTTGCAATTCATTCTTATTCTTAATAGGACGTCACGGTAATTTCTTTCAATTGCATAAAACATTTCTTATTTGATTTATATTCTTTCGTATGTGTCTTTTATTTTCGTTTTTATATTCGTAAAAAATGTTTCTACTTCTATATAATTCTCTTTATATGTAACTCTCTCTTTCTCTTACTTTCGTTGTACGTCTTCAGTTAATATTTTTCTCGTTTTAAACACTGGCAAAGTTTTATGAGAGAGAGAGAGAGAGAGAGAGGGGGGTGTATAATTGTATATGGTAGCATACGTACTTTAAAATCTCTTTGGGAAATAAAAGTTGAGGTAATATGCACGCTAGTTAATTTATAGCGTTTATACGACTGCTTATTCAAACATGTAATTTTAATTCTGATTATATTTTACTAGTTATTAGATTATTATATTTTACATCATTTGTATCGTTAATTCGAATACATCGTTTCAGTTGTATAATGCAGACATTGGACGCATTCCCGGATCATCTCGATTTTAATAAATTCTTCAATACAACATAAACGAGGAACAAGTTATCACTTCGAAAAGATCACTTGTTTCTCCAGGTTACACGACACCTGCTTTTTGGTATGCTCTAGGTGTGAAGCATTATGACGATGGTCGTATAATTTCTATGGACATTACATAAACTTAAGCGTTGCATAATAAATAACATTGCCTTAAATATGATTCGAGCAGTAAATAAAGTTAAAGAAATGAATTGCGTGATAATAAGATATACTGTTTATAGGAAATATCTTTAGATAAAGGAAAAAAATACAAAAGGACATGGAATAGAGTGAGAAAAGATAAAAAAAGATTTATTCATCTATCGTATAGTGACTGTTATATAGTTTTGAATCTTGGTATCTCCTTTATATACGATATACATATGTACAGACATTTGGTCGTAATGTAAGGCCGTAAAGATTAAATGCAAGCTTAGAAGATCTTAAAATCATTTAGTTAGTTAATATTTTATTTAATATCTTCGGTAAAGATTTGGATTATATGGTTGCCTATAATCTGAGTCATCAGGCCCAGGTGGATTAGCAGCAAGAGCTCGTCTAATTGCTTCTGGGATGGGTGGAGGAGTTGGTAAATGGGCACCTTGTGGATGGAAACCATTTTCGTCTGCTGTATATTCTACGGTAATGGGAGTTCCATCCGGTGCGGAATATGAATATCTGCCCTGGACAACCTGCGAAAAAAGAAAATTACAACTCATAGATATCAACGTATCAAGGTATACGCCTTAGAATTCATTCATATTGTATATATTATACAACATATAAGTTGCGATACAACTTTAATTATTCTAAGGTATTCTAATTATCCTACTGATATATAATACAAACAGATGATTAGTCGCAATACGAACTTGTATTTAAAACAAAATATGTGAACAAATAAATTTTTTCTCAATCATTTTCGTAATATGACATTTTTAAAATAATATTGTTTACAATAATACATGTTGCTTACTTGCGGCACAGTGATAGTAAAAATTACAAATATAGTTTAGAGCAAGAATAAGTATTTTTCTAAGCTAACTAATTTCTGTTTCGTTTAGGATAATTATTAATATTATAATGATAGAATCTTACCTCGTTTTGTCCCTGTGAAGTGCCTTGAGGTCGTCCGCTTTCGGCAACCGAAATCCCATTTTCCGTATCGTAGCTAAACGTGTAAGTTCCATCTGGATAGGTATCTTTCTGTTGACTACGTATGGCTATAAACCTCCCAGGGCTATCGCAAAAGAGATAGGTATTCTATTATGCGGAAATTTAAATACGATCCAAGTGCATTTAAAATGTAATATATTTAAAACGTAAATATAAAAGAAGAGCTATATGTTATATTAATGTCATTATATACCTTTTTATTTGTTTGATACAGTTTGATAACTATATGTTTATAAATTATCCCGTTATTGACTAAAAAATGAACATTAATATTTGTAAGATAAAAGATGTTATGCTCAAGAATATTAGTATAAAATTTGATATTTATTATTACTAGACAGTATTGTTGAATCGTAATATGAGGTAAATGCATACCTATACTGGGGTGTATATTGTGGTTGAACCGTTGGTTGATAGGCTGGCCTAGGTGTTGGTCGATAAGCATTTTGATTTGGGAAACCGCGAAACGCACCATACTGTCCTAAAGCGCAGCCAAATAAAGCGAACGCCAATAACTGAAATCGTTAACAATTTTAATATCAACTTTTCCATAAACGTCATAACGTCATAAAGCCTGTTAATTTTATTATATAAATACCGTCTGATTGCATATTTCATGTTGTTAATAGATTTATAAAACTTTTGGTACCTTTAAAATCGTTTTACAACGTTATATCGCTATAACTTGTATCATACTTTAACAATTTACGGTGCAAGATAACGACGCTATGATAATCAAATATTGCTATGATATAATTTCGCATAAATAAAGGAATTTCGTCGAGAAAAACGAAATTTGTCAAAACAACTTTTGTTCTATAACCACACGATCAGACTGCATGTAACTAATTAAATATTTAAGGTAAATAATATAAAACTACAATGAAACTATAATCAGTTCTATGCCACGTAATGAAATAATGTAATACCTTGTGAACTGATTTATACATGTATATTAAAAATTATAATTTTTGAGTATTGTAAATTCTTTTATTATCGAATTATTTTATTGAAAATCTCGTTCACTTTAATTTTAAATCACTTATATATTGATAGACGTGTAAAACGAACACTCACTATACGCTGCATGATGATGGTTGCTGTGTGTCGTCGCTTTGAACAAGACCGAATCTGCAGTATCGTGTACAAGTACCTACTGCCAGCATTTATATGAAGACGCGCAAGAAGATTTTCCCTTCCCATTGCCTCTGTTCATATGTCTAACCATTCTCCTCATAGTTACTCGCCCTCACAATTTTGCCCCACCTCAGTTATGTTCTCGATCATCTTACATGCTAGAATTAATGTTCTTTACGCAAATCTTTTAAGAACGAGTGTCAGTCAATAGCAATTTGTTTGTCACCTACATATATGCGTATCTATTGCTTTTATCGAGACATTTATCAGCAATTACGCAGTCGGACCTGCTATATCATACATTTTGCACAACTCTCATATTTATGACTAATATTTTTATAATAATTTCATATTTTTTCCGTTATTTCTGTAATTTGGAATTTTTATTAAAGATTTATTACAATAATATACAAGATTATGACAAGGGTGAGCTTCGTCTCAGTAAGTATAGATGAGCGTTTCATTACTTGGCATTTCTAAGCCTTGTTTCATTCGTATTGTAGAAGATCATTTTTCACAATACTTGGCCTTGTTTTATATTTCGATAAACAAACTATTATTATCATAACAATATCACATAAGCAAGATAAAGTGTAATTGGAATATAATAATGTATATATATATGTTAAATAAGAATTTTATTATAGATGATATTATAGAATGAATATTTCGTTAAAACGGAAAAGAAATATAAACATAATTTGGTAAATATAAATAAACATATATATATATATATGTACAATATGCATAATAATATATATTATATATATAATTATTATTGATACCTATATATATAATAATAATTATTATTATTATTTGTTTTCTTGATATGTATAACAAAAATTTTGAAATTGAAAATGCTACGCTTTATATCTTAATTTCGATATTAGTCGTTAAAACGGGTTCGAGTCGTTATAGCAAAAGGTCGTTCCAAGATATAGAAGATTGTAACCTTACTTTCTAGTACATCCTTTCTAGGTTGTAAATGTACCTTTTAGAATGCAAAATCCCTTAATCAAAGATGCATAATGGCAAGATAAAGGAGAACAAATAGATGACTACAAAGATACGTCGACGAACCAATAACGTTTTATCGTTTTTCAATGTTTCCTGTGATCTATTATTATATATATTACATATATAAACTCATGAAATTATCAAATTTTTTAAACGAGTAAATTTTCATTTATTACCTATAATATTTATATACTATACACAATGTGTAATTTTATGCAATTTCAATATAAATACTTATTTCGTTAATGTTAAAATATCGAAAAGCAGTGATCAAGGTAGAGCACATTTGTAACATTTGTACTATGCTCTTGATGGTTTACAGCTTATGCAATCTTATTGCTTTTCAGTAAGACCACACCTAAGGCCACCAATTTTGCTTAAGCTGCACATTGTGTGTAGTTGTAGGTGTATACATATCATACATCATCAAAATAAAGAAAAGAACGAAATATCATATGGTGCGCATGAAAAAATGAACATGCCATTTGTGAGTAGATTGTAGAACTGAATGTAAATATACTTGTAATAGTTGAATAATAATTTTAACTTTTTATTTTTTGTCTATTTCGCAGTAATTTCGCTTATTTACATTCTTCAGTAATTACATTCTTAATTTTCAAATGTGTAATATTGTATTGAATCGATAGTAAACTCTAGAAATGAATGATACATGTAATGCATGTAAAAGGAAAATGCAAAACAAAATCTTTTTGCCTAAGGCTTCGTTTTTGAGAAAGTAGATTTTGAAAATGCTAGGTATAAAGTGTTATCAACTTTGCTGAAATAATCTATATACGTACATACATACATACATACGTACATATATGTTTCTGCTGCGATAGTTGCCTGTAAGTAATATCTTCAAATTTTAACAAATTGTTTCAGTACCTAGATAAAAGACAAATAACGACATACACATATTTGATTTTTCAATCGAACGAGGAGTTTGATGGAATTTTGGTAATTCTGAAAAAATTGAATAAAAATCGAGTCTCGAATAAAGAGCTGTTTTAAGGATAAAAGGAGCAACACGTCAAAGTACGCGTGTTATTTTGGTGGCAGAATTATCAATTCTAGCAATTTATACGTTTATTTTAATACGTTATAATTAAAGAAATTACTAAAAAAAAATGATCTTTTGCCTTATTGTGTACTTTCTACTATGATTTTCTCAAATGTTGATGACCCAAGCGGAAAGATGTTATTCTTACACTACCTACTATATGGCACCTTACATGTATAATAATTTTATCACATGGTGCAACGAATATAACTATCGAGAAATAGTAATCTGTAATCAAAAGCATCAAATAACAAGCAATTCGAGTAAGAACTGTTTTATTTAAATTTCTAGAGAATTTATATCGATGCAGTGAAAATATAATTTAAGAGTTGTTACGTCTCCAAGTTATGTCTAAGGAGAGAAGATAATATGTATAGTACTCTTGCCAAAGGAAAGTACTTATACATCCATTCCAGAGCCTACGATAATTTTCTGTTGCGTTGAGAAATTATACTTATGAATTAAAGACTCAAGTTTCTTTAACGAAATATGTAAATATTGATAAATTTCAATTATTAATTTAATAATAACGATATTATATATTATTTTATTTGAACATATCCTTAAGCAGATTTTTAACTTACGTATTTGAATCTCTATAACTGAACTCCAAACTTGTTTTTTAGAATCTTGTTTAGTTTTACCTTGAAATAGTAATACTTGGACTGCAAATATTTATGCATAGAACGATTGGAATATAAATTTCTCATTACACGAAGAAACTAACTAAAACAAAATAAAAGTACAAGTTTCGAATTTTGTAAAGTAAACGTTGACTTTATTATTTACATATGTTGACTTTATGAAACTGAAATAATCTACATATGTTATATTAATAATAATTTATATCACTATACGTTGCTATTACATACTTTTCTTTATTATTTTCCTGTATCCATATATATTTTAAACACCTTAGATTAGAGTATATGTCAAGATTCAGGAAAGGACTCGTTTTATCGTTTCATCCAACGAATATAAAAAATTGTGTCTTTAGTTTAAAAAAGAAGCAAGATGCGGTAATGTGCAAAATGGTAACGTGTAAATTTTGTACTTTATTTTCCAAATCGTAAAAATTTATTTAAAAATATAATTAAGAAACTAAAATGTTGATCATTGGATAGACAGATTTTATTTACTTAAATGAGTTTGTCAATAAATAATTTACTGAAGCACTTCTAATATTTATCAATGTATCTGTTTAATGAAATAAATAGCGCTATTTGTTTAATTATCGATATTACATTTGATTAAGCAGCTCTTAATTTAGTCAGCGATTAACATTGTTTAAAAGCGATAGATAATTCGTTCCTTAATGTAAACGAGATCGAAGGAGAATCGGAAAGTGAAAAAAGATCTATGTCGACCTATTGGAGAAACGGATTGGAAAGAAAAATAGAAACTATTTAAGGTTGTGTAGAGACGATCAGTTTGCATAATTCCTAGATACAGTTGATCTGGGAGGACCCCGTAGGTATGCGCTTCTATCCGTATCTTTATGAGACGGTAAGATATACTTGAGATGATGGGGCATACCTCGGCTGACGTGGTTAATAAAACGAGAAAGGTCAGACTGGATCCGAATAACTTTCAAGATCTAGCGGCCACGCCGTAGCATAAAGTATTTTACCTTAATTAGATTAGATCCTGCTATAAATCATGAAATTTTTGCATTTTACTGGATCACTTGCACATTTATTTCACTGCTGAGCTTATACGTGTATGTGCATTGTTACGTATATGTGCGTAACATCACATACACGAAAGCGTAGATATCTTGTTTCGAGTCAGCAGGGTAAATCGGAATAATTTGCCAATTAATTAATATAAGAAAATAAGTTTTTAATTTGCGATTTCTAATTGAGAGTCTCATGTAAAAGGAATAAATAGCAAATAACAAATGTAAGGTGACATTTTGTTACAATATTAAAATTAAAGATACGCAATATAGCAGAAAAACTAAGAGCTTACAAAACATTGACGTTATTAGAAACATTAAATACTCTGCTCGAGTATGAAAGTAAATCCACATATAAAAATTCTTACATGCGAGAAATTCCATTTGTTGGCCCTTTCCTTATGTTTACCTTGAAATGATAAATGACTATTACACATGTTACACGCGTTAACGACGAAGGAATTAACGTGACTTTTATATTTTAAATTTTATTGCTGGCCGCGCATCGCTTTGGAATAAGCGACATTGGTAATATTCATTATGACAAAGTTTATTATTTAGCTACAACGTGTATCAAAGGATTTTTAGCATCTTTGTACATTTTACGTTTAACTAGACACAAATAACGATCAGCTATCCAGATTTATCATTATGTTTTATTTTGTATACAAGCACATTTAATTAAGTTAATTTCCATATATAATTAAAATGTTTATGTTATGTTAATATTCGTATAACAATTTATATTATATAATTATATAAATATTGTATAATTATTATATTAAATATCTCCGATATTTACAGATATATAAACACGTTGTTGAGAACGTAGCGAGACTTGTTCGAAGATACAAAATAAAATATCAGGGAAGAAATTGGAAAGTAAACGACACTTTAAGAGAAATTTTTAAATTTAAGGTAAAAATTGAATTTGAAAACAAATTGTGCTATTGCCTAGCAGAAAATGAAGAACATTTTGGAAACATCTTACGAATATTATGCAAAATTATCATGATTCTTCAAATAATAGAAAAGTAGCGTATAAAAGTAGCATCTAACCATTACTAGAAAAATTAAAGCAATTTTGTTTGCATCATATAATTCTCCATCCTCTACCTTCAAAGCAGCAAAACAGAAATATATTTTTATTTTATTATACATCTTTATAAAGTTCTTTCTTTCTTTCCGTAGAATGAACATTCGGAAAGAAAAGATACAATTTCCATTTGAAAAAAGAAAGTCAATCTCCGAGTAATCTGGAAGACGAGTAGCAAATAGGAAACAGATAGGACAGTTGTATTCTCCTCTTGAAACCGTGAAACTTTTACAATCCACACTGCTATCCTTGGCACTGTTGTTATGAATTCCGACTTTCCGTCAGCATTGCAGTTCATCAGACAGTCACATTGATACTGGCATGCACCTGGAAAAACATTCTTTTATGTTGAGTGAGGTTGTTCCGGATCGATGATCAGGATGACGAGGACCTTCGATTGCGAGTTCAAGATCGTTGATCCAAATGACGGAAACTTCCGGTTAGGACGATAAGCTAACAGTATTTTTAATTGTTTAGCTAATCAATTAAAAGGGTGGAACAGTGTGCACTATACATCGTTGAGCTGAAAATCCGTATCTACGTTGATGTTGTTCGAGCGATTCATGATCTCTGTATCGTTTCCCTCTATTTCCGGAAGTCCACGCCGATATCATATCGATATGGGTGCGACACCTTGATGAAGCCAACTGTACTGCTGCGGCTGCTAAACGTCGGAATGTTTCTCCTTTTGGACACGGCTCTTTCTTGGAAGCTTTAAACAACGTTAGACGAAGCAGTGTTAATAATAAGTATAATAAGTATAATAATAAGTATAACAAGCATAATAAGTATAATAAGAACAAATGTAACAGCGTGAATTGTGACAATCGAGGCCGTGAAAGTCTCGAGACTCTCATTCGATTATCATTTTTATCCAATATTTTTCTCGAAAATACGTCACACATCACAAATACGATCATCTATATGTAATATATCAATGTATATATTTGTACTTAAAAATAAAGGAACCTGTAAGCACAATAGTCAATAAGATATTGACGTTAAAAAAATTTATTTCTGCGATATTTCTATTCGAAGCAGCAAAGCGAATCGAATGTATTACATAGTGCGGAAAAGAGTCGATGTCGCAATAATATTTACGAAAAACAGCGTATTTATATAGGAACAAATTTCCGACTTTCCTTCATTGCGTTACTCAGCGTGTCTCGCGAACTCAGTCTATCTGAAATATCCTCGTTGTTTCAAACAATACGCGAAAATCTTCCGATTAAAGGTTATAGGATTTAAAGGAATACATGACATGGTAATAGCGGTTTCTTGAAAAGTAACAGGGATCTCTGTAAAAAGGTGTTAACCTATTTATATCGAAAAACTATTGGTTTAGCAGATCCAAAAAACTGAATCATTATCAATTTCCAATTTATTATCAATATCCAGTTTTAGATCGTTATCGACCAAATTGTTTGAAAGCTCTTACGGGATTTGATCTGACTATCTGCGATAGTTGCGCAATGTTTTTCTATGTTTCAGCCATAACTTGAATGTATTTCTTCAAAAGGTTCAAGGGCGATTCGATTGTATGAATACGCACCTGTAAAACCACGGCATACGAAAGCAACAGATTTTCATTCAAATACATGTTTCTGCATCTATCCAACGACCAGTTATGCACAAAGATCTTATACCTTTCGATGATCATATATCTGCTAATGCGCAGACAACATATTGTACGCATTTTTAGCAAAGTTTCCCAAAGGTTTACAACATTATTTTCATACGTGTTCCTGATTCGTCTACACAGCGTAACACAACTTGGATGTTGGAGTCCTCGTTTATCACTTTTTAGTGATACATTTATGATCGCGTACATCTCTCTCTTACATACTTTTTTGTTTTTGTTTTTAGTTCTATTGTCGCTCCTAATTTGATCTTTATCGGTTGCATTTATAAAATTGTTTTCCCATTGTTCTTTTAATGCTTCATATTCGTGAAAATCTTCTGAAACTCTACTTCCACATCTTTATTTTAAACGTGATCTAAAATTTGACGTGGACGCAGACGAACCTTCAATTTCGGCACATTGCCGTGACTATACCGTTTATCGACAGTTTTTCTGTACAATATCGTAAAATGTACCACTTGGTATCATGTTAATGCTGTGTCTAATAATTTATTTCTGCCTCGCACTCCTTTTTCCATCCTGTTTATGTTTTGCAAATCATCGTTATCGAACTGTAGCACTTGTTAACAATATCTACCTTGTTTAACGACGTTCTTCATATGTTAGAACACAAATCGAATAAAACTAAGAATAAGAAGCGTAATACAAACAGAATAGAACTTATAAAATAAGCATTGCTGATGAAGTAATCGTTAGTGACGATACATGTTATGAAAATGCTGTGACTTTGGAACCAAAGTTCCATATCGCTGTAGTTAGAAAATATTTTCAAAGTGAAGTCAAATAACAAATATCTAAATTCCAAACAAAATAAGAAATGATCAAATAATTTATTTTTCAAATATATTGTTACTTAAGCGAAATCATCGAAAATGATAGAGTAACTAGGAGAAGAGCAAATAACAAATGGAATAAAAATTTCGTTTGAATAAAAGTTTATTTCAATAACGATCAATCTGAAAAGGGTCTTTTTCGTCGAAACAAAAGGAATTATGGAATGATCAGTCCCTTTCTTGGCACGATTTTATTTATCGGCACGACGAGTTCCTACTCGTGCGAGTACTAGGGCGTGCGATAGTTTGATCGAAAGCTTATGCCTCGAGGATTACGCTAATAATCGATAATAACAAATCGAAAGGCGTGCAAAGGGACTATCGGATCGGCTGCGTCCGTGTACTAATTTACTTTTCTTAATATATCGAAAACTATGAATCTGCTGCACTTCGGACCACCACCATTCTAATCCTGGTAACACAATCTTTCGACAAAAATGTCGCACACCCTCCTACTCGTTGTCTCATTGACTAAAGCGAAGCTCGCTACTTCAAGCTTACCCCATTATACTGGTATAGCGTGCGAACACAACTGTGTACTTTGCACAACTGTGCGAACGATAACCATTATACTTGACAAACTATCATATTTACTTGTCTGGCAGGATGAACACTTGTGAACAGCGAACCCGTCGGTAAACAACAGACGGTACTCGCTCAGGAGGTGGTATGTTAAAGAACTTATTAACGTCGTTGAATCTTTCTTTTTATTTTTAAAAATTAAAATGCAGGAAAAAGAGAAGGAGGTTGCGGGTAATCTATTCTCGAGAGGAGGACTCCTCGCTGATCTTAACACTAGAACTACCGACGTTTGAGAGGTAGCTATCTCTACCAAAATAGGACAAAATGACTAATCTTTAAAAAATACGTAATAATGGAATCTTTTTATATTTATTGATTTATTATTATCTTAGAAAAGGAACTACGTGCTCTGAAATCATAAAAACTATATAATAACAACTATAATAATAACAATAAGTACAATAATGAAGAATATTTAATACCCAAATCTTTGGTAACAAGAATATCAAAATAAATTTCCATTGGTAAATATAAGAGGTATAATACAATAATATAATAATAAACGTAATAGGCATAATAGAGTGAATAAAATACATATATAATTTAAATTATTAGATAGACACAAGTTGTCATTCGTAACATTTCTTACAAATTTTAATCACCTTGAAATATATTCTTCAGACCATCATTCTGTACAATTTCTCCCTGTACATGTTATTGCTCCTCGACCTTACTTTCAGAGATATTTACAAGAATTCCATCACACTTCATTTTCTCACGTATTTAGGTGGACATATTTTTACGTAGTCCACTCTAAATTTAACTCCTTGATGTTGATCATCTTTGATATAAATAAGAAATGGTAGATCAATGGATTATGTACGGCCGATTTATTTATTGCTTTTTACTCTTGTATTTTTTTACGATCGACTGTTATTCGGTCGGTCGAGTGCTGTGTAACACGCAGCTAAGATGACAGCGAGTGACAGCGACAGATTGTCGCCAATGAGCTCTCAGCGTTAGATCTGCGTGCGTATACACTTTATATTGGCTAAGGGCAGGATAGACGTGGTATTAAATGGAACTGTTTGTCTCAGGTTCTGAAATACCAACGTGGAAGAAAATCAGAATTTCGTCTTTGTTTGTTAAACTCTCGAAAAGAAGACTGTCGCCCTACTGACAATGAGAGTTACTGGCAGCGATAGACTCGAATTTGGTTTAAACGAGTACGCACTATTACCGTTTTGGTTTATAAAGTATTCTCTATCTTCCAATTATCAAATTGCAAGAAGATATTTCATATGAAAGTTGTTTTATTCGATAGGGAAATGTAATATAATATTTGGATATTTCAAAGAATCGATAGTTTTAGAGATTTCAATATCAACATAATTTTTCTAGATGGAAATGTAAACTTTCATTATTATTAATTTCTTATTCCAAGACGAGCAAACAAGCTATGTGACATTGCTATGCAAACATGCGGCCTTCCCATTAGAAATAAAATAAAAATCTGCCAAACCGCAGTCGTTCATTTACATATATATGTACATTAGGCGACTGCTGATGACTGAAATTTGTATCGTATTTAATGTATGCATATTTAATCGCATGTATTTATAATTCGTTCCAGAAGAAGCTGGCTCAACATCACGCATAGCTATTTCTTCTTGAATTTTAGCGGGACGTTTTTCATTCGCCTTGTTATGGCATACTTATAGCAAGAAAAATAACTAAATAAAAAGTGATTATTAGATAAGAATTGAGGCATTCATTATTCTTCGGTTATACTAGTGCAAACTAATTTTGCAACAAATGGATACGTGTATTTAATATGACTCGTGAATATGCCAACAACTTATTCAATTATTCTTTCCGTTATTCGCATATCATAACAGCGATCGAAAAGTCCCGTTTAAATCCGTGGATGTGTATGTAGATTTTCGATAAATAACAGAGTATTTTATTTTTTTAAAGATCATGGAAAACCGACCTGCCTTTCTTATTATTTTTCCTGTTATACGTACGACACTAAAAGTCGTTTAATAGAGTCTTGTTCAATTCCACGGGAAAGTAGCGTTTTAGTAAGATCATCGAAGGATGTTTTTAAAATTATGCTTCATGACATATGGAAATTACTAATGGTTCTTCATTTTGTAATTCCTTCCGAATTGCAGTATGAGATTTTTGAAAAATTCCAAAACTGGCATTCGTTTGTAACATAGCGGTGGTACAACAATCGTTTCGCTCGAAACGAATGAGAGAATACTTTTGTCGGCTCGTTGTTGTATACGGCCCATCTCGGTATATCTCGTGTGGGAAATTCCAACTAGGAATGGATTTTTAAAGCTTAAAACAAACGGCGATATCAATATCATTTTATGGGCAATCGGCAATAGTCATAGAAGTATAGAGAGAAAGACATAGGCTACATAGAGGCCGTTTGTGTCCTTGTTTAATAACTCATGCACATTCGTACAATAAATATGTAACAGTAACACCGTTCAAAGAGCGACGTCAGCGTGCATATCGAATTAGATAAGAATAGAAGAGAACCACTTACGCGGTAACGCATCACTCGCGTGCTCTATCTTTACATATATCTCTATCGGAAGCAGGCGAAAAGCGGAGAGGCGCTTGCCTGAATTATTTTTTACAGCGATCTCCAATTTGAACTTAATTGGCAAGTGAATTGTACGTAAAAGTGTTACATATTCGCGATTATATCTCAAAGAATATAATAATTTTTTACATTTTTAAAAATGAATGATAGCCATTTGTTTCCAAATAAGCAAGTGACATACGATTCTGACAGGATTCATGTGTGATCCGTCCGTGAAAAATCAAAGAACGATTAAGTTATTCACAATTCTGTTAATTACTCAAAAGCGTAAATTATAATTTTTTAATTTTCCACAGAATTTTTCTAAAAGTACATACGTATTGCAGTTAAAACTAGTAGCCCCAATGAAGACGACTCCTGACTTGACTCTATTCGTTCCAAATATGTAAAGGAGAGATATATAAGACAAGTGCAAGTAAAAGGTAAAAGGTAGAAAGTGCTTAGATAAAAGCTTCGAGGAGATTATCTAATGTAATTAATTTTCCTGTTAATCAAGCGAAACAATCAATTAGTTGAAACCTGGAAGATGCGATGTAAAGTAAATAAAAGTTTAAACTACATCATAGTAATTACAGTTCCGTATATATATTTTGCTAATTATATTAATAATTTATGTAATATTTAATATATTTGAATACCAAATTTCAATCCGAAAAAATGCCGTGTTATGCGAATTCGTATTATACGAAACACAGTACTAGTGCACGACAGGAAGAGTTAGGTTCCAACAATTAATAAAAATAAATAAATTATTGATTTTCATAACTAAGAGATATATTTTTATTAAAAAGATCGATAACTAATTGAAAATACTACATTCCACACGGTATTATTTATGTCAGTTATAAAGAAAAATGGCCGACTTTTTATCCGTAAAGCTTCGAGTTGCTACCTCTCTATAGCGAAACAGTTTTCAGATGCACAGGATTAATACTCCACAAATTAATAGCGAATTAAAAAATTCAATATTCCATAATTCTGTATGCAGATCCGAGACAATGCATACCTTTGCCCGAATGAGATATACCGTATGACGCGATCTAAGTGCCTGCATTAAAAGATTCTCATTGTCTTTTTGTACGGGGATTTCCCCAATTCTCAGAACGTGTTAGAGCAAATTCGTGTTGTATGTAAGAGAACCGTGTTATATGGCTGATATCTATAATAAAATATACGTTATATTTAGAAGAAACACAATAAAAAGTTGGAAAAAGCAAAAGGTTAATTGTTATTCGTTTACATTTAATTAATATATTACGTTTCGTATATATTCATTCGTATCGTCGTTCGCATGTACAGTTTGATTCTTACATTGGGAAATTCAATAGAGTTCGATGTGTTTCTTTTTTTACGGCATTAGCCTTCTAACAGAATAGAATTGCCAAGGTGTGATCAGGAAGATCTTTAGTGAGAGATTCTCAGGAGCGATGAATCGAACCTCGAACTCAAGCTGGTGGGTTATGAACAATGCGCGTACCAATGATGTAACAATAAATATGAAGGTGCTTTAGTTTCTGCGATTGCCTCCTGTATACAAATTATGAAATCTAACTGGCATTCAGACAACTCCTTCGTTGATGCTCTACCCTTCTTTTCTTTTTTGTTACAGGTGACGAAAGACGAAAGGAATCCATCCTGTCATATTCACGCCTAGTCAACTATCAACTTATATCATCATTCTTGCTTATATTACTAGCTAAGCATTTGCGTTTCACATTTAATTTATCTCTAAATATTCTACTTTTCGTATCGATTAAAATCAAGAACATGGTTATTTTACGTATTTCGTGTATTCATATCGACCTATTTGTAGGTGTATAAAATAAATTTACAGTTAGCGAAATTTTAGGGGATTTACGATCAATTTTAGAGGATTGCCAGTACTAATTTCAAGGATTATTTCTGACTACAACATTTTCTAAAGATCAACTGAATACTGTAACGATACTGAATAGAAAATGCACTCGAATAACGCGCAAAATGTACTTGAATGCAATAAAAGTGTATCGCTTAAGTGATATCGCTTAACTGTCGTTTATGGAATAATCATTTATTTATGCGAAAGATAGACAACACGCATTAGAATAGAACGCGATTTACATTTGTAGATTCGTAGAGTGTATATTTTAGTAGTTTAGACCATACATTATATACATTATATAGTTGTATATATAAATAAGCATGCATACTCTAGAAAAAGGCATTTTACTATCATATAAACATACATGTACATTGTATATATTATGCATGCACGTGTATATAACACATAAAATGACGATGTCTTTTCTTTAAAGCATGTACGGTTATCAATTTGAAAAATATTATTTTGTTGTAAAAGAAGTGTGTTCAGTTTTGTTCCTTACTGTATACTATAGTTTTATATAGTGGCAATGTACGTAGGGTGAACTCAGAGTGGTACAACTGATAGGGGAGCGGGTTGATTGTATGTGAAAAAATAAATTGAAAATATAAAATACAATTTTTTCATTACCGTTTTCTCGGAAACGAAGCCTGGTGAGATATATTTTATTATATATATTCGACTTACTTTTTCACATACAGTCACTCTCTACCCGGTAGCACCAGCCATTTATATATATAACTAACTAGCCACCGTATATATAACTGTTATTAGTAACAATATGACTATGCAATTTTTCTAAAAGTAGCTTGTCTATTAATTAGATACAATTGGCATATGATATAACGGCATTTTTATTCGTTAATCCCTTTAAGAATGAAAATTGATATCAAATATTCATATTGATTTAACAAGCATATAAATAATTGTTTGTCACTACTTGCAACTAGTTTCATGCGTATGGTACGATCTCTTATTAAATCGATTTTTTAGAAGAACTTTGCCCTAGTATCCGTGTATTGGGAAATAAGCATTTTATAATTTTAGATTAGTAAAAAGACACGAAAAGCGGAAACCTAAATAAATGAAAAATATATTATTGGAATCGAGATGGTAATATTTTTAAATTTTTGTAAAATTTTACCAAGTGGATCGGTGTGTATTTTAAATTAAAACATTTAATATGTTCACGTTATAGTATACCTATATGAAATAAAATATTCTTGTATACAACAAACATATTGAAGGGTTCAAAGGACAGAATAATGGTTGTGTATTTTTAATATATAACTATATATCTGTTACGTTTAAATGATTAAGAATCTTCTAGATTTTGGTTATTTAGGTTTACAGTTTAGATTTTGAAGTTAGATGCAACAGATTCTCAGCCTTTTTTAACTCAAATTCTGTCTGATTGTTTTATAATTAATGTTATTAACTTTGCTTATACTACTACTAACTTTCATTTAAATAATGGTATCGGTAATCGACATAATCGAGTGGCCGAGTCTATATATAAAAATAAACTGGGAATATGAAACAAAATTTTCTTTAGCTTATATGTTAAAAAAAAAAATTGAATTGAAATAATTATTGGATATGCGCACAGACGAATATCTCTATGTTTGAATTATTATTATGATTTTTTCATAATTGAAACAATTTATAGAATTTAAGATATATTTTATTCAAGGATATATATTATATAGATATTATACATATATATACAGATTAATGTAAAATAATATGAGGTTTAATATAAAAATTATGCGATTTGATCGGCAAGATGGTACGGAAGATACACCGAATCCTTTTACCAACATCTATGTGATCGTTCGGTCGGTCGGTCAATCGTTGTGCAATGGACAAGAGACCGATGATTTGCTTTCACTGACTCACCTTTACCGTGGTATTACGATTACTATTAACATTAATTCAACTGGCATTTCGGTTATTCTCCCTAAAATCTCGCACCTACTAAACCTATATAATTTGTCACTGACTAATGATTCCTTTTAGCATTCTCACGTAAAATAGTAGTTTCGGCACAGAATGCAAATGATGGTGTAAATTTCTTTAAAATTATGCCTATCCTATTCTTAAATTGCTAATTATATAAATTACGGATTGTTTTGTCAGACGCACGGTTTGAAGAACTGGAATCGCTGCGGACGTGTTATTAACATTTTTCTATTTAACTTTCAATATTTATCGTAGAAAAGGATAAGAAGAATTTCCCATATATATAATATTTACGGTTTAACGATTAGCAATTAGCGAGCGCCCTTTTTATTTGCAATAGCTAGATATTGAAAAAATTAAATGTCAAATACGAACTACGGATATTAAATATATATCGCAATAAATATACATAACAAACTTAAACATCAACGAACTTTTTGTATCAAAGTTCTCTACTTTTCGTATTTCATCGCTATTCTTATTTCTCAGATCTATTAGATGGCACGTAGGAAATATTTGATAACTTCTTCCTACAAAGTTAACGTCGAATTTAGTTATAATAGCTCGTATTAATATTCCGAAACAGCATACTCTTTCTGTTTTGCTTTGTTGCTTTGTATAAGGAGGGATGATACAAAGTGTCCACAGTAAAAGGGAAGATTGTCGAGTTTTGACATTTCTCAGAAAATCAAAATTTATTTTTCAATATACAGGGTATTTCATAACATATGGGATCCATTTCAGGAGTAAACAGGGCACACAAGAACAATAAAAAAAGATTCATATAAATATGTATACTACTTGATCTTGTTTCAAAGTTATAGCCACTTTTGTGTTTCAATAATCCATAGCTACTGGAAATGCTTATTCTCGATCTGCGTGATTCGACAAATTCGCAAATTTATTTCACCTGGAATTTTTGAAATATTGCGAAATTCTTTCACGCGATGACCGCAAGCTTTATATATATGTCGGAGATGAAAGAACACCGGAACCTTTGGAATTTTGGGAAAATCCCGCAACATCGTAATCTAGTTTCTATCATAGCTGTAATTAAACAATTGTAGTCATCCAGTCCGATTGTAATTGTTCGAGATTTGTGATAGCGAGATTGGGCTGGAGGCGACAACTGGTCGCCGAGCGTAGCCACGGTCACGGGATGGACGTTTTGCCTGACGGAGGTGTGGTATGGTTGTATGGTTTTCCCTAGAAGTGCGGTTGTGGCGGCATACGGCCTCAAGGATGGGCCTAGTCACGTATCATTTTGCCTCGGAGACGTCAAAATAATGAGACACACGTTGCATTAATAACCAAACTCCAGGCAGAAACTGCCTAGCAACGGCGATTAGAACTTTCTCGACGTTTCTATCGAGTATAACAAATGCAATCGTACAACGAGAAAGATTTCCATCAATTCGGCATTCGTGTGATCGCCTTGGAAAGTGATACATCGAGCAGTTATATCGAGCGTCTAAAAAACGTATTTCTGACTAGAAGCATTTTTACTTAGTAACGAGTTATCCCGTTGACCGTGGATTCGTTTGAACCCAATAAACATTGTTAATAGCGTTCGCCAAATTTATTGTTTGTAATCTTATTATTCGTTAATTTAATATTCGTAGACTTAATATTAGTTAAACTTAGTGTAAGTCCTGCATATACGTTAAATCTAATTTCTGCTTGCAAATGATGGATAAGTCAAACGAATAATCATTACGCGCCACAAATTCCAATGTTCTTCCGACATATACATACTGAGAGTGATTGTTTCCAGCACCTTTTACGCATCATGTTGCATTAGACTCTCTAAGAGCTTTTTCGAACCGTACTTTATAAAACGAAGGGAACTACGTCTCTGCCCTAATCTTATATTGTCGAGCCAACGACGTGCTTCAGCAAAAAAATTATTTTACACATATATTTTTTCTAGCATCGTTTCCTCTTTATAATTAAAAGAAAAAGATCTGGTTTGCCCGCTACAGTTCTGTATTAATTAATATAATACAAAACCTCTAATTTAAAAAAGAAATTTAAATTAGGGCGTGGTTAAATATACCAACATTCAAAGATATTGAAAAATGTACGATTTACTGTTATGTAAGCAAACTCGAGTGTTACCGGTACAACGTTTTTCTTTTTCTAACTAATACACTGATACGAAAAAAAACTAGAGTCTCTTAATGCACAAAATATGTCATAAATATAAATATAAATTTTATTAAACCAAATAGGAGAAAATTGGTTCAATGTAATATTTGAAAAGTATTCTTCTATTTATCATAGAATAGCATTATAATTCTAGCATTAAAAATCTATAATTTTTATGCAAAATTGGATTAAATAAAATTAAAATTTAAATAAATTTGAAGAATAAAAGCGAGCTGAACAGTATTGTTCCTATAAGTTCCTATAACTATAAAATTAGATTATTACCTCCCAGATCAAGTTTCAAGTTAATGGCAACATTTTGAGAAATATTGTTCGCAATGTCTTTTTAACTATGCAAAATGTAAAGAATCTTTTGATCAAAAACAACACTATTTTAATTCGCAATAATCGCTTTATTTAAAAAAATTAAAATTGACCACATTCTTAGCAGAGCAGAAATTATTTATGTCTTCCATCAAGAGCTCTACAGAATCCATAAATTTAAAACGTATAATTTGTTGCTGTCCATACGAGATTGTTGTAAAACGACTTATAACACTTCTAGGTAAATTTATCGGCATATTTATGTCTAGGAAAGATGATAGACAATATAGTGATATTTTATTTATGCAACTTGTTTGTCTATAAGGCTCGCGTTACAAGGATCTTTATTAAAATTTGTTTTACTTTACTTTGTTTTACTTTAGGTGTTTTTGAACGATATTTTATTTAATTTTTGGTTTTATTTATTTCCTTCTTTTTCTTATTTTTATTATTATTAATAATACACGCTATACTTTCAAATATTATCTTTCTGTAAAACTTTAGCTAGAAGTTAACGTCGTGAGAAGTACGTGACGAATCTATCTCTTAGAACTGTTAAAATTGTTGAACACGAGGATGAACTGGATAACCGAAGTAGGTAACTCTAGTTGAAGTAATGTTCTAACGAATTTCGTGTAAAATTAGGAAGCCGTAAGAGATGAAGATTTTATAGACGAATTCGATGCGAAATTTGAAATTATGAAATTTGATGTGCGAATTATACAAACTAATTTACATAATGCGGAATCAGAATGTCGTATAAAAAGATAACTGGCTAAATATTTCGTTAAATGTCGACAAAACCCGCGAAGCACGATTTCATAGTGTGAGAACATTCAATTATGATTATAGGATTGGTGAATTAAATGATGATTTCAAAAGTGACAGACTACAATAAATCAGTCCTAGTACAGACATATATGTCAAGTAAATAAGTGTAGGTTTGGATTATATAATTGGCATTTAGCATTGATGTACTAGCAGTGCGAGAACTAACAAGCAACATCGCTTAAATATGATACTTGGATTTTCATAAAACTTTGCAAATTTATAATCAAGCAATGTATTCGACACGTACCTTGTTATGGATAATCGTCTGCAATCAGAGAGTGAAAGCAGCTCGTAATATGGATATCTTAGATGCTTTTAATACAAATTAAAAGGTCCGTGTTGTTATCGATTATGGAAATAAAAAGGATGAAAAGATTTTTGGCGCAGTAATTAACGTAGCTACTAAAAAATTGATTATGGGATGCTAAGGACAAAGGTATAAATTTGAAAAATTGTATCATATTTTATTTTCGTTTATTAGAAAAAATATCACCGAAACAAAAGTGGTGATAAATTCGTATGACGAGGAATTGAGACCATGTGTTTGTCGTCTTGTTGAAAAATAACTTGTAAAAACCTGAATAACCATGTATTTATGGTTTTAGTTTCGTCAAACGCAGTAGAATTATGATCCAGCTACAGAACGCCAATTAAGTGCATACGTTGTTCCCTAAACCTTAAAACGCAATTAATATGAATATCTTTGTTAATTTAAAAAACGTAAAAGTTGTGTGGCTGTAGAGAAATCGTTTATTTCAATATATGAAACAATTTTCTAATCGTGTTCTTTGCAACATAATAAAAAAATAAAATGACAATAGGTATGTCAGTT
This sequence comes from Bombus breviceps, assembly GCA_014825925.1. Lineage (NCBI taxonomy): Eukaryota > Metazoa > Arthropoda > Insecta > Hymenoptera > Apidae > Bombus > Bombus breviceps. The sequence goes on along the minus strand of CM026191.1, from coordinate 1,468,734 downwards.
TAAATTCAGATTTCCAATGGTTAATTAAGATTGATATTTTTTCACTGCCAAAGAGTAATATCACAATACTTAATGTAATGTCGTTATGTTAAGATAATGGGTTCGTGCCTCGTTTTACTATTATTTAATTTATTACGTAGTATTTTTATATCACGTATACGAAATACTACTATAAAGATATTTATTGCCCTAATGTATATCAAGCAATTGTTTGTCTAATTCCCACAGCGTATTGTATGTAAATAATGCGATAATGTCCTTTCAGCTTGGGTTTGCACTACTATACTATGTATATTATAGTATATTATATAGACCTTATATAGAGTATTGCCTTTTGACGTTAGTATCTTATAATGACAACGACAGTGTCACAGGGGTCTCGGAATACAGCGCTAGGACGATCGCATTTTGCACACCATAGCCATCAAAATAGTAACTAAGCAGTAACAGCATACTTTTGCGACCGGCATCCAGCGATAACCCCTCCACAGGAACTAAACACCTGATATAAAAAAAACCCTTCCAAGTCAGCACTTCTATTCTGTTCTGTTATGACATTCTGTATTTTTACTCTGTCAGTTTATATAATAAATTTTGCAATAACTATTATAATTGAAGTACCAATCTCTCACCTCACGTGCGGAACGTGAAATAATCTCGAACCGAACTGTGACAACAGTATCGTATACTAACATACAAATATAAAATCAGTATTTTTTATTTAAGTGTAAAATTTGTAGTATAAAATTCTTAAAAAAGTACATACATCTTGAGAAATCACCTGATTTTCTCTAATTCAAATACCTTTCCAGATAAATAAAGAGTACAGCTGTAAATAATTTATTGGACGAACGAAACCAAGCTTAAATTCCATTCTGTCGGAGATATACCGTGACAAATCCAGGCCCGTGAAATATTTATGACTCCCGAGCTTGTCTTTCATCGTGATGGCATTTCGACAATCGACGCACATCCGGTAATTGCCCGTCTTCTTTTTCTTCTTCAACAATCTAATTCCTTCCGGCTCCGCGAGGTGATAAGTCCGTTCCGCATTTAATTTCGAGCGTCTGTTTTTCCTAAGTCGCGCGTCGACGACGAGGTGCAACATCGAAATTCGTCGATCAACGCAACGCACTTCAAACGCGCTCCTTCCTCGATCTCACCAAATTGTAATTTGATTTTCGCGACCGCGTCGCAGACTCCGACATCTCTTGTCGTCGCGATTTGCTTGCGCCCGAGCGTAGGAATTTCGTTAAATATCAAGCGATTTCCATGTTTGATCGTGACTACACGATCTTGTAATATGAAGTTCCGTCCGACGATGACGGGATGCCGCGTGTATTCGTCGGGAACTACGAATGAGTCCACGTCGGCCTTCGCGTTTTGGATCGCGATCGTCACGCGAGCCACCATGTTCGCCACCACCTTTTGTCCCGCAAACATTCGAAGCAGTGCATCCGCGATAACCTTTGTCGCAATACCAAGCTCCCTGGCTACCGACGAGTGCATCACGGTGCACGCACTATCCGTGTCAACGTATCCATTCGTTCCCGTTGACACACGCGCTAATCTCATATAAATTTCCCACCGGTTTTACGCGGTCGAGAATATTTATCCGTTTGCTAGTATCACCCTCCTTTCCGGATTTGTTGCATCGCAACCTACCACTCAACATTAGTAGCCCTCCTTTCTCCGTCGTCCCCGTCGATTCCTGCCCTTGCGATGGCATGTCGCCGACGGTGTTAATAAATGCGTATAACGGGTCGTCATCACGCTGCACCGAGCGCAACGACGGTGTGGGCAACGACGTCCGGAATGCCGTCGATCGCTATGTCCACCTGATACTTATCGGGTATGTCGATGTCCAACTTCCATAATTCGCATAGCTTCTGGAAACAATAGTCTCCTAAGTTCTAGCCAGGCCGTGCTTCGTACGACGCTGCCTCCTTGAATAGACGGCTAAATGGCACTGTCTTCCGCAACTGGGCCACAGTTTCTGCGGCCCTGCAGTCGCGTGGCGACCAACCGCATCACCGACAAGTCGTCCCGACCACATCGCTTGGCAAGTTCATTGTTTGATCACGACATCGTCCTTCAGGGGGCCGAATAGAGGGATTAACGTTTCGCTGCCGGGTCTACAAGCATTCGCTCCAGGCAGTCTAATCGACCGTCGTTGGCCGGGGTTCTACGACACTCGCGCGGTAAGCGCGAACGCGGACGCGAATCCTTTTCTGTCTTATCTGTAGCTTGAAAACCATACGAGCCGAATATAAGTAATATATATGAATTCTTTAAATGAAAAACTACACCGGTATCTTTATAGCGTATTAACTTTTAAAAACAAAAAATAACCGCAGAAATCGTCCGTTTTTGTGCGACGACTTCTGAGCAGAATTTTGTGCCAAATGATACCTTATAACGAGACACCAATCACGACAAAATTTCAAATTACAACGATAATTAATTTTTGAGATAGGAGAGATCAGAGAAGTCAAAATTCGTTAATGTGGCAGCCTTTATCAGGCTCGATATACGGACTTTGTGTCAATTGGACTTTGTGTCACTGCCAACAACAAATTTAAACTTAGATTTCCAAAGTTCACAATGGCCGATTCAATATGGTGCACCATATATTAAAAAGAATACCGGGTAAAGTATAATATTTGAACTACAACATTTGTTATCTGAATGTGTCTTTTCGCGGATATTTTGAGTCGCTTAAATCGAAAATGACGGTTATTTTCTATGGAAACGAATGATTTTGAAAATTCGGTCTTACAAACATTTGGCCGACAAAGACTTTAATTGTAGAAATCTACGCAGAACCGCGACCATATCGAACGATAAGTGGTGAAACGGTAAAATAAGAGCCAATTTTGAGGTGAGCTCATCGCTACCCTTCTTTATAAACGGTTCACTCTTGCTCTTTTGTTTATTTATGTGCAATAAATATAACGAATGTTATGAGTGCAATAAACAAAATAATCTTAACAATTCTATAAGTAATTTTGTTTCTTCCATTTGTAAAGTATGAAAGAAAAATTGATTATTATCCCATAGGTAGAGTAATTCCGGTCAAAGCTTACTTTTCGTTCTTTTCCATATTTCTTTTGAATGACTAACTTTATGCATTCCATGTTTCATCATGATACAAAGAATAAACTAATTTACCTATTTCGAACAGTATTTTTAGCGAATTTGACAATTCAAGCTTATTTTCAGCTAACTTTTCTTAAGCGATCGATATTCCCCCATTTTTCTCTACATTAGAACCAAGATCATCTACTGTATTGAAATGTAATCTTTCTTGATTTTGATTTTTCGAAATGTTGTTGTATACATTAGATACATTAGAAATGAATATATGCATCCCATGATATTGGTCGTATCCGGTGAACCATGCAACCGTTATAATGTGGCTGCAACAGTCAGCAGTTTCGAGCACTATTTCCGCACGCGCAGTAATACTATGCGATTTATACTCCTCCGGCTTTAATTTTATCGATAGATATGAAAATGTGCGTTGCTTCCCACTAACAAAGAATTTTCAAATGAAATCCCATATCTTACATAGTATGATGCTGCTGTTCTAAGTTTGGCGTAAGTTTTTCGCAACAATCAATCTGTTAGGAATGCTGTTGATGGAATAAAGCTTATATAGCAGGTATTCTTTTTAATATTGAAGAATAAAGAAAAGGTTCGTGCAATTTTTGTGTCTTTTAGGATCATAAATACGTATTTATTCCTCAATATTTATGTTGGCCCCTTCAAAGTAGTCCCCATTAACGATAATACATTTTTGTCAACAATTTTACCAGTGCCGCTTATAGGCGGCGCCAGCTAGATGACCTGTGGGTACAGGTGCCGCTTATAGGCGGCGACCACGCGACGATCGACACCCCATATATCAGGCATACACCAGTGCTATCTGTAGTCAATAATATATAAATATGTAAATATGTAATATATTACCTGTAATTTTGTAAGCCTTTTCATATTAAAGATGTAAATTATACTTACCATATTGGAGCAAAGATTGTTTTATTATTGTTTTATTCAGCACAGTTGTTATTTAAGACTTAGTACAGAGAGACCACTTAGGCGGACTGCACTGCCGAAGCGAAAGGGTTAATGCTTTGAGATCGTTGTCCTTTTACAGATTTTCTTCAGTTTTGTAAAAATAGAAGGAAGTCGTACAGTGCCATATCTGGCGAATAATAGCTCTATCATGTTCATTTATATTGATCTGGCGGTAGTTGAGAGATTATAACCGAGTTTTACCGAAAAGTTTCGAACGAGTAATGACGTGTGAGCAGATTTCGTTTCAAGCATTCACAAAATCGACGACATCACAAGGCTACAATTTACTTAATAGAAAAGAAAATCTGAGATATGTAATCGATCAATCTGAATAAGCAAATCGAAGTAAGACACAAACAAGTGAATCAACAACATGAAATAATCGCCGTTTCGATCGGCAGTTTCTAAATCGGAAAATTACAAAATTGCACGCACTTTTTGATCACAAGATCGTATCGTTCAGCACGTGGAAAGGATCATTATGAATTTTGAAAATCTTTCAATTCGTCGTTAGTAGTTGCTAAAACCCTCGGAAATAGCTTTTTGAAGCATTGAACCGGCCTAAAGTCCGCATATTGAGGCTCGTAAAGGCTGCCGCGTTAATGAATTTTGATTTCTTTGATCTTTGATATCCTAGAAGCTAATTATCGGCTCAAGTTGAAATTTTATTGTAATCGATGCCTCGTCATAAGGTATCATTTGGCACAAAATTCCGTTCCAAAATCGTGGCACCAATATAATCCCAAATAATCCTTTCTTTTTTGGATTATTCGTTTATCGTGCCGTGATACTCAACGGTAGCTGTAATAAAGGAATCTCGAGTCACCCTATTTCTAACTTTAAAACTAATTTATATTCTGCCAAAAGTACTATTATTTTTGGGTGTCCGTTAGTTATACTTAGTCGTATCAACTACGAGATCATTGGCGACTATTTTAGGTTATACACTCAAATGCATCATCGTGGTACTCGCGTACACTAAAAAATACTCCAGAGGCTCTAGTACTCTAAGCTACATAGATATCTCTTTGTTCGCTCCAAGATATTAGTAACCTAACGCCTCAAGTGCGTATTCGTAGCCTGGGCAACGATGATTTTTAGCATACTAGGAGGATAATTTATTTCGATATAGCTTAAATTATGAAAAGTATAAAACACTTGCGAGATAATTAGAGGAATCGAAAGAATACTGTCATTTTTCCAAAATTACTTTTAAGTTAAGGTACAAAGCATCGTGCAGATTGAAAGTCTGCTAATCGTAAATCATATAACTATTAGTTAACTAGTAGTATGCGTTAACTTGCTTTCGTTCTTGTTATAAATAATCATGAGTTTACGTTTATTTATTTTTCCTTTTAAGCTTCTCGTTGTTTTTTTTAGTAAAATCAGTAAAGTATACAACACGCGAATGATCGCGATATCAATGTTTATTTATACACACATAATATACATTATAATAAAATGTAAATTAAAACGTATTCCTCCCCTTCTTCCTTTTCCATAATTCTTTTATTTCATCATTTTCTTTGCACCTTTGTCGGTATACATAAAAATAGTACACTTGTAAAAGTTACTTGTATTACGTGCAAAGAAATAACGTATAATAAACGAGATTGAAGGACGTAGAAAATACAAGTCTACTAAAATTAGCAGTAGTCTTTTCATATTAGGATTTATAAAGCGACATTCTAGTACATGATGTTCGTGGCAGGCATTTAGAACAAGGTCAATATGATCAGTAGATTAGAACGATATTAGACAACACAACATAGAAAGTGTATTTAATACTTTGATGCACAACTGGAAATGTCGTTTATGACACGAGATCTTACGAAATTGCATAAATTCAGTAAACAACCTCCTAATAATGTTTTCACAAGAATCTTATTTTAACTATCGATATTTTGAAATGCACAATTTTAATTAGAAGTATTTTAAGATCATTGTATCGAAACTTGATCACTTGTTACGAATTTGAAATTAATAGCGACAAGTGTCAATCAGTTTTCTTATATTTAAAACACAATAGAATAATATTGAGAATGCTATTGTAAAGATTGAATAAACTGAATTTACGGGAATGCACAGGCATTCAGATATCGCATGTCAGAAATTTATCAAGGATTATCGCTTACGGTTGTAAAAGTCTTCTTTCGTCTATGTTGTATCGTTCCAATTTATTACACATGAGCTTCCGGTAGCTGGTACATGTCTCATCTCGATCAGTATCTTCTGTAGGGTTCTTCTTCTTCAGGGTGAGCCGCGTTATGAGCCAAAGCACGTTGTATCGCTACAGGAATCGGTGGTGGTGTTGGCAAATGAGCACCGTTAGGTTGAAAACCATTCTCGTCAGCAGTGTAAGTAACCAAAATCGGTGTACCATCTGGCGCGGTATAACTAAATTGTCCTCGTACAGATTCAATTTGATTTGGTCCGATAAACTTTGGAACGCCTTGTTCTGCTACGGATATACCATTTTCTGTATCGTAACTATAACAATGTACATAGATAATTTAGAAACCTTTCCATAACGTGCTTTATCGTGCTATATAGAAAAAAATGATGCAATTTTTTCGTATAACATTATAATATTATTATAATACTACAAATATTCATTTTCTAGTTTTGCGAATTAGTTTATCGTGTATATTATAAATAAAATTTTATGTTGCTTTATAACCTTATTTCGGTACAACAAATGTATTTCGTTATAACTATATTGTAGTTTATATTAGTATACTTCCGAAAGAAAAGGAAGGAAAAGATCGATTGTTACAAATATAAATTTATATCAAAGATAAGTAGAAAGTAAACACAAAACTTTTTCATACAACGCCTCGTTTCTAAGAAAATCGAGTTTGAAGATTTGTGAAACATAGTTTAACTTGATCAAATGCCGATTAGGTATGAGTGGATAATTAATAGGAAGTTATTATACATGTGAAAATAAGTGAAAAATGTAAAATGTAAAACTGATTCGTTATAAAGAGATCAATACTGGTTATTTTTTGAAGGGTTGTCGTTTTGTAAAAGTACCACCTCCAAAATGCAAGACGAAGTTGGTAGTTGGCCCGACTCGTTAAACATTATATGACATAGGAGAGGCCAAGTTCTAGGCGCGATCTTCGGATTGTACATTGTACGTACAGTAAGTAGACAGCGGCTACCAAGTAGGTAGGTAGGTAGGTAAGTAGGTAGGTCGATCGTAATTATTCTATTGTGTAATGTATTATTGCTAACTGCGCAGCCGACTAACACGAATGATTAACATCAAAGCTAATTATATATCTTTTCACAGCTGAATATCCTGTAAGTCCTTCCTTTCCTTCTTTTTCACTTCTCTGTTTACGCTTCCGTACTCTTCATTTTAAATTTGTATTTGTTCGTGCGTTGCATTTAACAGAACAAGCTATGGAACAACCTAATTCATATTGAAAATGAAAGAATTATTTTCTTTAAATTACTATCACGACAAACATAAATAACGTATTAATAAGACAAAATATTAATAAACATCTACTTCCAAATATTTGCAATTCTAATATTTTTAAGCAAAAATCTATGAATTAATACATGCAACATATAAGGTTTCTATAAGTGAAGAGAGAACATAGAATTTGATAGAACTTAGATTACGAATTGATATTTTTAAATATTATGATAATCAAAGGAACTAATTTAGTATTTTAATAAAGAATTAGTAGAATTTAATAGTATATTAAATAAGAATATTTTAAGAATGAGAATATAACAGAGAATATAATATTAAAAATAATATTGAAACAATTAAATACAAAGATCGATATTGTTATATTGAAAAGTTTTATATTCAAGGAACAAAGAAGATAATATTTCAACGTTAATTTCAATAATTTTAAACAGCTACGTTAAGGATATCTAAAGTCATGAACATTTTATCACAAGATAAGTTAGACTAATTATAATAATTATATTTATATGTAGATTTATAAGGACATTGTATGATATTTATGATAGATATTATGATAGATATATAGTTCCTAACCCACTTAAGGAATCAAACTTATTGGAGTGTTTTACAAGAATAGATGTTAACTTGGCCTTAGATTTGTTCATGACCTTAACGTTGGGAAATTTAATTATGGTTGGGAAAATCCAAGTGCAATAGAAAGTTAAGTTACTACACAAACCGCCAAATACCGGTTAACTGTGTAAAATTTGTTGTAGTCTATCGGATCGAAGTTATCGTTTATACTATATTTTGCATTAACGGATGCACGTATTTGCAATGAAAAAGCGACAAGACTAAATCATTAACAACATATTCTATTCCTGAATTGGTTAGAAAATACATCGTCAAATTTGTTGCTATCTGTCTACCTGATTTGTTGCTGTTGCTACCTGAACATAATGTTGTAATGCAGAATGTAACAAAAACTGTTAGGGACATACCCGAGATGCGCACATTTACATAATTACTTCGTGAAAATTAAACTCTAGCGTGGGAGATAGAACGAATATAATAGATAGGATACGTAGGCAGACGTTTCTACAATATCTTCAAACGTACAAGTTTTATAACTTCATAATAGTAGTTACCGATTTTGATATGCCTAGCAAGATATTACTGTAATGTTATCATAGAATCAAAGGAATATGAATATCGCGTATGTTTAATTAATCGTAAGAAGAAAGATGCTTGCAAGGGGTAAAAATTCAATAAGTATAAAATTATACTTTTTGCATCTCTCTTTCCCTCTCTCTTTCTCTATTATTCTTAACGATATGTACGTAATTTTGTACATTTTTACAGAATTACGTATACATTTTATGACATATCATTAAAATCCACTAAGACAGCCCTTAACGCAATATTTCATTTGCTAATTTTTTCAATCAACTTACATTATCGAATTCTATTTTCGAACGGTGTACGTACTGTTTCTTCCACATAGACTTTACGTTTCTAGTGAAAGTTATGAAATATAAAATAGTTGATATATTTATAACGTTATGATAAATCATTGATTGGCCCTGGTAATAAAATAAGCTGACAGAAGTGCAGAGCCTATAACAGACTTCAAACAAAGAATGACGTGAACAGATGACAAAGTGTTTTTAGGATTGAGATTATAAGCGAGCCTCTTCGAGCGTGTCGAGATTGCTTTTGAGGAAACGTACCTCGACGACGCTTATCGTTCTGTCGACGTTCAGGACGATGTGGAAGGACGATCTCACCTGTAGGAATACGATCCATCGGGAGAAGAATCTTGTGACTGTCGTAATATAGCGAAACGTCGACCGTAGTAGTCAGGGTTGTACGGGTATCTGTTGAACTGTGCACAGACCATCGTTGTGAATCCTAAAAAAACCTAAGAGAGAACGTAAATGAACTCAAGTGCCTTTTAAAGCTGTCTGTTTTAAATTGGACCACTTGTTTCCATATTATTTATACCAGGTATTGGATATTTTAGTCTTTAGGAAATAAACAATTTATTATACCTAAAGGTTATATCTTTCTTTATTATAGCTAAAAGGTTAGGTTTTAAATGTTTCAGAAGAGAAGAAAAAAAATATCAATTTTATTTTCCTTATTATACTTTGATTAACAAACGAAAATAATAGACAATCTATTATATACATACATATGTGTATGTTTAAAAAGTATCGTCTGTCATATTAGCTCGACGTTAGAGATGATATTTAATGACAAAAGAAAAATAATCTTGATACGAAGGGAATCTCGTAAGTGTTTTAATAAAAAGTTGTGACAAAGATATAAACTGTTAAGAAAACGATGATGAACTTATTTTCAATGCAGCGTGGAATTGATTATTCTTTATTGACAGGTTTATAAATTAATATTTCATTTGTCGTATAATTCAGTTGTATATATATTTTTGGAATAAATGGCAAACAAATTACAGTTTTCCTAGTTATAAATAGTAATAATATTTTTCGGAGTCGTGTGAAATGTTAATATGAAAATATCTTTGGAAAAGGTGGGAAGAGTATTTCTCATTTTGCAATAACATAATAATTAATTTGTAGATATATCTGCGTTTTTAATTGACTTTGCTTTTCACACAGAACAGCGTACTTGCTCAACTACATAGATCGTATATTAATAACAAAGAAGAACTAATAGAATGAATCGCACGTGGGCAGATAGCTATGTAAGTTATGAATAATTATATGCATTTGATGCGCTGCGTATTTTATCTTCTTTATCGATCTGTTCGTCAAACACTAATTATATTATATTATTAAAGAAATCTTATTATTTAATAGAAAAAACGTGCACATAAACTGCCGATTTATTTCTGTATTTATTAATTTATTACAGTTATGTAAAATGTATGTCTTTCAAATAGAAGAAAACTTGGTTTCAATCGAATTCAATAAATGCGATGTACGCGATATGCATAAATGTCTGTCTCTCATATACATCTACACAATTTTAACGTACTTACAAAATTAAGTCAGTGACGCGATTAAATTTAATTGTATAATCAAGATTCTAAGTTTGTAAAATGATGTTGTACCGTTGAGCTTGCGCAATGTACGTGAAGTTAAATAGTTGATTTTATATTTGAACGTATGTATGTTACATTAAATATAATTATGCCTGTACAATAGATCAATCTCTGGTTAAACGTAAGTTATCTTTGGTAGTGCAACGTTTTATTCATCATGTATTGGTTTGAAATTATTATTGAGATCGCCGAAACAAAACTACGAGACATTTGGAAGAAAGGAGTTTCAGATAAGTCAAGATATACTAAAACATTTTTATAATTCCTATTAAAACATTATTTTATAATATGTAACATACATTACACATAATTTATAGTATATTTAGAAAATGATGCGTATAGCAATTTTTCATAACTTGATCGATGCTATGGTTGTAATTGCTAGGGAATATGCGAAGAGATAGGAAAATGTTGTTAAAAACGGATGTAGATGAAATTTAAGAAAAAGCAAGCAACATTACTCGTTTACGTTTATGTTTGACCGATAAACGTACCATTAGATTATTTGTTTTTTAGTGGACGTTAATAACGAGAATGACAGTTTTTGTTAATCGATAGGTCCAGTATCGTTAAATGTTTGTAATTGTCAGTTGTTTAGAAAATGTTAAGACAGAACATGCATTAAAGACGTTAGTTATTTGGTTTCATTGTTTAAAGCTATTCAGTAGGAACATGTTCTTTAAGAACTGTACCTCGTCACAGGAATCGCATTAATATGTATTTTAAATACGATATAACGTATTTAATAACTTTAATAACGAACAAAACTTGCGTAATATTTTCCAAATTTCCCCTTGTTACGGTTATAGAGATATTTTTGAAGTATCTTAAGGATTATGTATTTTAGTATTGACTAACAAATTGAAGACAATGGGATTAGAGTAATACATTGCACTCACAAAAATCTTCATGATGACTACGCAATAGCAAAAGTTGAAAATCCTTAATTAATCACGAAGCCACCTGGCACGACACGATTTTTGAAAAGTAATATTCAATCACGGTCCACTTTGATCTCCGAAAAGACACGTGATAAGAGTTCGTCCTATCCTGTAGTGCTTAGAAGTACGACATCAGACGGATTACGATGAGGTTTTATAGTCTCCACAGTCCTATGCTTCTACTTCCTTCCCGCCCCGCCACTGATTCAAACAAGTTGAAGGGGATAGAATATGTTTCATCTTTCGTATAATCTATACGTAGGGTAGCGATTGCGTTCCTAACGAATATTGCCGATTGGCAAGGTATTTACGCATTTACATATATTTATATGCTTTAATTTTGCTAATTTATAACAAAAGAGGGTTTCTAAACAAAGTATAGAGAAAGATAATAACACAGGGTTACGTTTTTGGTAATATGCAAGTTTCGAAACATCAAAAATGACAAATCTTCCATGTTTCGTAAAAACATTTATAACTGCATACATTCACAGAATGTTGAAATTTTTCTTGAATTTATATCCCCTGAATTTATTGTGGTTACAAATATAAAATCTTGTTAAATCAGAAAAAGAAATGTTTCGTCTGCTATATTTATTCATTTAACATATACTCATTAGTTTATCCATCATTCGATTGGGATTAGGTTGGGGTTAGGACTAACCTTTTCGTAAATATTAAAAATAAAATATTAAAAATATTAAAAATATTAAAAATATTAAAAATAAACATCGTTTTGTGCATGTATGAACGTATATTCGTACTTGACGATCAGTTATCATGCAATTCGATACAAAGTACCATTTGGATGCTGAATACCTTTTTCTTAATCTTAATTGAGGAATTGCTTCAATATAGAATACTTGGTTAGAATGGAATAGTATAAATATGCAATGCGTAATATATAAGTCTATTCATTAAAAAAGAATAAGCTCGGAGTTACGATGATTGTGGTGAAAAGTTAAAAATAATTAGGTCTATATTAGGACACATATTTTACAACAAAATACAGTATAAGAGAATCTTGTTATAACATCAATTGAAAATATAAATAGACATTGTTCGCGATTAAGAACATATAGACAGTCTTTTGCTTAGTTTTGTTTAATTGCCGTTGTTTCTGATATAGTTTTTAATAAAAGTTTCAGTCAAATAATTACTACTCTACTCTTCTGTTCCAATAATATTTACCAAGCATTTAAATATCGTTCTGAACGATACGAAAAAAGAACACACACACGTGTGTAACAACGATATATTAAAGATGACTCTGTTAAACATTAAAGGATAGATCAATCATTGGCTTTAAAACTTGACATGTTATCTTATAGTATCGGTATCGATGCACGAATCTATTATACTTGCATGTATAATTACACACAATGCAATGTAAGGAAATACACGAACGAATGTATTTCGTAAACTTTACGCGCATCTCGTATGCTTATGTATATAAGAGATATAATTCCTACAGTTTAATAGCATTCTTTTCTACTTGACATTCGACAGTTGTTCCCTTATTAACATTTAAAAAGCTTTTTGCTTGTAAGACCGTCAATTACAGCGGTATGCAAACTGTCTAACTCGTGTAATCTTAATTCTCGCGTGTTCATCTAATAACGATTATTCATGATGCATAGCATAAGAGTTGGAGTAGAGCTTCTAACAGGATGGTAGACGGCCGTCAAATAGGCGTTATTAAATCGGCCAGTTTGCAATGTCTCGTAAGACACGGACCGAGGCGACCTCGGTACAGGATTCAGATCGCCGGATTTGCCACGGATCATCACAGGGCGTATTCCTTTCACTGGTTGCCTGTTACGAGCAGGATGCACGATGCAACGATTCGCTGCACAGCATCGGCGATCCTTGCGACACTCCCTAGGTGGAACACCAACGCATTCTCGTTTATCGTTCCTCGCATCTCGATAGATCGAGATTTCCAGAATTGATCCAACTTACGATTTTCCTTCCCCGCCTCGTCTGCCACAGTGACACTTGTTTATTTCCAATTCGTCCATCTATATACATACATAGCGAAGAAGCGCAGTAACTGCCATGTTAATTCATTGGAAACTAATAGATAGCTTTGCACATAGCATTTACGAAGGATTCTAAAGATCAAATTGTTCTCATTGTAAAGCGATGCACTCGTCCTAGTTTCGTTCTATCGAAAACTTCTCAACTATTTTCGGCTATTCGTACATTTTTCAATACTTTTGTCATTTTTACAATGTTATCTTTTAGTTTGATTAGCTTGATTAGCAGCGTATAGAATCATTTGAGCGAAGAAAATAATTTTGGTATTATTTTTCATGAAATTTAAACGTAAACAAGTCAAATATAACACAATATATAGATTAATTATGCTACTTTACAAGATGAAATATAATATATACGCAAATATATGTAGATACAGGATTAACAGGGATTAAATGTGAAAAATATTAGATATTAATATATACGTAAATAGAATGTAAATATTAAATGTAAAGATTAAATATGAAATTGTGTTCAATTAAATCGTTACATACTGTATGATTTATAAATATACTTCTTTTGTCAATAAAAGGTTGGATATATAAAAATTAACGAGAATATTGATATATCAAATTTTCGGAACTTTACGTAAATACATGCAGATAACAAAAAACATCAAATCTAAAACCAAATTTTTCAAGTCACGTGTTATACACTTCCATATTTATAAGAATGTTAATGTTAATTTATAAGAATGCAGTCTTAAACGTTATACGAGTACAGAAAAATACAATTGTTAAACAATGAAGGAGTATACAAGTAAGAAAGATTTGACACAAGAACTTTTGAATCACAGAACTCTGAAACCTTAGCGGTTGCTAAACAGTTAATCCGCTTTCAAAATGTATCGAATCCCATGGTGAACAGACACTTTGTCACTGACTTATAAGCAATGAGATGCAATAGCTGCAATTATACGTTTTATCGTGACTTTATTACACTAACATTTATATTTCAATAGATCTAGCAGTAAGTTTCTACGTAATCCTTCAAGTGGGTTTTACGCAATTTACGGTTCTTCATTCAAGAAGATAATCTTATTGGGCTCCAAAGTATCTGTTCATAGAACACGAATATTTCTAAATCATAGTATCTAATATACAATGTGTTACTGAAAGTGAAATTCATTTTACGTAAGTTACATTTTACGCCAATTAAATTAAATTAAGTTTTGAATGAAACTTTTTCGTTCGAATACTTTTGTCGGAAACTTTACAATTTCTGGCGTTGATTTTCTTAAAATTGGAAAACAAATTTTTCATAAGAAGCTACATAAAACATGCTCAAAAAAATTCTTCCGTTACAGAATTAATTTCTGAAAAGTCAATGTGGAAAATAATTAGAAACGATAAAATATTAATCGCTCTATTACTAATTATTTCTATTTGGTTCACGAGTGTTTACTCGTGCACATTCATAAAACGAGTCGGATAACTTTATTTTCTCACTTTTCGACTTTGGAAAGGAATTTAGCTACGTGGCTATGCCTATGAAATCAATGTACATGTACATCCATACGATACTTTAAAGACAATTACGATATTGAAGAGATTTAAAATATTCGCGAGTCTTATTCAGCCTGTTCCCTTCTCCTTTCTACCATTTCCTCTATTCCTTATTATTCCTTGATGCTCTTGCCAGCGCATGATCATCCTTCTGGTTAATTGTTTTTCTCTTGTCCATACAATCTACCGATCTTCTCCTTTGCTTTTATACAAAATCTGTTAACTCTGTCTTCATTACGTTACCGTATCTGATTCTCGTTATCGTATCATATATTCCTTCTTCAGATACTCTGCTTTACTTTCCTCCCTTAATTCCAGGGGTCCAATCAAACTGTTAATTTCTATAAATTAAAATTATTTACCAAACTTTTTCGAACAATTTCTTTTCTGTTTTAAACTATCTGTGTACATTGAAACTTGAACTCTCTTGTAAGGATCCCGTTTTGACAGGATCAGGTACCTTCGAACAAATATTTAAGGGTAAGATATAAAAGTTGAAATATTCTTTTAATTAGTACTACTTGATTAGTATGATTTAATTGAAAGCAGAATAAACGTAGAAGAGAAAGTCACGTTGTGATTTTTGTGTAGTCGCTTTGTTTCATTAACGATAAAAGGAAAACTAACGAGGACAAAAAGTTATATATACACTCAGAGTTCGCAGTTTAGTTTTGAGAGTAATATGTTTTTCATATTATCTTCATTAATTTCATTTTTGTCAAATTTGGAAGAATCATTATTTCTTAAAATTTCCGGTCTCCCTTAAAAATAGAACTTCACCGAACGGTTCAAGGTTTCAACTTTTGATCAATCTGCCGCACGACATTTCCATCAAGTTCGTCCGTGCTATTTTCCAACCTCCTAGTAGCTCCTCGATTTCACCGCCGTCTTTCTCTATTTAGCGATGAACCTAGTGACTCCTCGCATCGGTTTCGTTTATACGGTTTTAACCTCTTGCGGCCCCTTGACTTCGCGTCAGGTTTATCCGCAAGTGACTCCATCCCAAAGGCTGCCCGATTTGCATCGGATTCTTCCTCGCAAACAATAATCTTAGCACTGCCTGATTTCCTAACCGTATTCTCTAAAATACTCTCGTCAGCTTCTCGCGCTACTCAAAGTCCTGGTAACATTAAAACGTTACTTTTTTCCAAGCATCTGTTTCGGTTGTGCAGATAAATTGGGAAATATGCTACATAAATTTAATTTATGATTATATTTGATGTCGTTATATTTAACATTCACATTCGCATATTATGGCCGAGAAAATGAATTCATTTAAAGAAGCGTAGAAACAGCTATCAATAATTCTACTTATAACGAAGATCAACGATCTTGCAATTAAAGTTCTTTACCTGTCGAATTGCTTTCGTCGTTTGTCATTCGACAAACATTTGCGCAATTAAGAAAAAGACGATAGCTTATCAATGTATATTATTCCAAATATCGTTAGGATTAGGATTTTTGAAGTATAAATTTCATTAAAATAGTATTGTAATAGGATATTAGAAAATATTTTCATGCATAAAATTTATATTGCTCGAGTTTTTAGTAAAACAAAAAGTATGATAAAATGTATGTAGTGAAACTTAGAGTTAGAGTTAAAGTTAGAGAATAATTTCGCATTGGAATATGCGGATAGCAAGAATGTTTGCAAACCGTATTTACGTTTTATATGTATATAATTCTCGAAATTAATATTCGCTCCTTTATTCAGTATATTTAGTCTGCCTTATTTATTAATACGATCTAAAAATTCAGATACATTTTGATGTATTAAAGATATAACAAAAATTAATAACTGCAAAGTTTCTTACCTACAAGTTCTTTATACTCATTTAATCAATATTATCCCTGAATGTTATGTACAAATATCCAATACATACATCGGCAGAAAATTTTTTTAGGTTTGCTTAGTATCCAATATCATTTCAACGTTGTTTAACGCGTAATAACGTTGTTAACGATAATTAGGATAAAATTATTTGTCATAAATAGATATAGTAGCGAGAGTCGAGTTTGAGCTTCCGTGACGATGACACGTGTTGATCTTAAGTCACGGTGGATATCTGGCTTAAGTGTCCTTTCTCCATTTACAAAAAAGGTTCCAGCATGGATATTTCCGGTAGCAGAAGCATTCATCCATAATGTCTGAAAATGCAGCAAACCTAATAAACAAGCAACAAGTTTCATACTGAAGAATCGCACAACAGGACGTGTGCCCGAAAAGAGGGCAAGCTGTCGTTATCGTGATGAAGCAGAAGGCCTTGAGAATATGTTATCCATTTAAAGAATATGTAATATAGTAACCACGAAGAAACGCATAGATTCCTAAGCGTAAATTAGAATACTCTGGAAGTAAAGCCTTTAGTAACGAAAATTAAACGTATTATTATCGAACAGTGAAGGCAGGTAGCGTGATCTAAAGAAAATTAGCGGAATTTGATATTGTTATTAAATATAGGTTTGGGGTTGATATTTGATAGATTCATACAGATTCTATTTTACATTCTATATTTCGTCACATCGTACAAAACGTCTGAACACACCGGATACACCTAGATAATTAACACGTGGTCGACTCCTAAGACAAAAGAGCGTCGTTAGAAGTCGTACCAACTAAGCTTGTAGGAACTAGCGATCATACCAACTTAACATTTCTTAACAAATATATAATCTAAAATCTTGACTATAAGAACTGGATAGGATGATGTAGGTTTTTGTTACATTCACAACTTTAGAAGGCAAGTTTAGATCGAGCGAGGTAATGTCAGTAAGTTAGCGGAATCAACATTAGTTGTATATGTAAACGTAAAATATAATATAATGTTTATGGAGGAAAAAGTTGACTTGTTTTTTATACAAAGAAGAAGGCCGTATTTTCCTGTATTTCTTTTACCACTTCTACGTTTCATGATCTATTTAATACCTCAGCGGCAACTAACGCTAAACGTTCAACTACAGCCAGTTAAATGCCATTTTGAAGAATAAATTTATTTAATAATAAGCTTTGAAAATGTCATACAATCTCTCGCTGAAACTAATGGTAATCCGAGCATAATGAACATTGCCTTGAAGTTTTCTAAAGATATGTATACCCACACTTATCGAAGCACTCAGATTAGTCTATGTCCATGCAGAAAATAAAAGTTCGAAGAATTGCAAAAAAAACTTGGCAACCCTACCACCAAGTCACGGTACAAGCGAAGATTTCTCGTCTTTGGAAGAATGATTTTTAGCATCTTAAGCACACTCGCTCGAATACAATAAGTACCAATGAGCATGAAGAAGAATTAGATAGAATCCTTACAAAAAAAAAATCGATATGTTTGTTTACGTAGAATCCTGGTTTGAACTAGGGCAAATAGTGAACTTTAAGGGATAGGAAGAGGTGTTTTAATCTTAATTAAAAAATATTATGCGTCTAAGTAAATGAAAAGTATTAGCAATATTTTTTTTCTTAAGACATCAACGAAAGGATTCTCATCGCTTTAAATTAAGTAAGCTAATGTAATATAAAATATAAAAATGGATTTTTCATTATCAATTGAATTTATTTTTCTAATGAAAATGCCAGATAATATCGAAACGAATTCAGTAATACGTATTAAAATATGCATTATACGACCTTTAAAGAAAATCGTTTAATTAACGTATTGAAACCAGAGATTCAAAATAACAGTTGTTTCAAACATTTTTTGGAAAAGCGATTTAATGCACATTTTAGTACTATTTTAATACTAATAAGTACTATATTTGTATCGGTATTATCCAGAACTTTCTTTATGGAAAAAGTTTCTCGGTTTAAAAATTTATACGTAGCCTTGATATTTCGAAAAATACTAACGACAGAAAAAAGTCTATTTCGTGCTGCCCTTCGAAGTCTCAAATAATTTTCATTATAATTTGGTTATTTTGACGAGATGTGCAGTATGGAACGAAATGATAGGTCGCTTAATATTTTGCTGTATTTCTGAATATATACGTAAGAAAATATACAGGGTGGTCGGTAACTGGTGGTACAAGCGGAAAGAGGGTGATTCTACGCGAAAAAAGAAGTCGAAAATATAGAATAAAAATTTTTCGTTTTTTTTTCCAGCAATTTTTGTAATAATAAACTTTATGATTACTTCATATTATTTCATTATGTATTCCTAATTTTCCGTTACGGCAAAAACAAACTTAAACTGCGATAATATCCACTTTATAACGAAACGTGATAAAGTGCACGCGTACCGAGCGAAAGTTCAAAGTCGATTTCCTCGAAAACAAAGCCTCAAACGAAAAATTTTTATTCTATATTTTCGACTTCTTTTTTTTTTTGCGTAGAATCACCTCCTTTCCGTTTGTACCACCAGTTACCAACCACCTTGTATATTACGTATATATGCCATTATATGTAAACATACCGAAAATAGCTTTCCTAGAACGTGTTTCACAGAAGTTATGGGAACAAATGTAAACGGAAGTTACAATCGGTAGGACAAAATGATGACGCACGTGAAACGTTTGTGCATATTAAATTTCTTATTAGCTGCTATCGAGACGCCTACGAAAGCAGTAGTATGCAGTAGGTACTTAAACAGCGTCGTAGCGTATTGTTTGCCAATTTATTCCAAAAATGGGTCGAAAAAAAGTTTTAAATAAAAGCGTATTTCTCTGTCGAATTTAAAAGTTTATATCTCGATAGCGGATGGTACGAAAGACACAAGTTTGTAGTTTTTTGAAAACGTCTCAGTATCAGCCGTAGGAATATGTAATAAGATATACAGGTTCTTTGAAAATTTTAATATGACCTTTGCAAGACGTTTCATCGTAAGGTCGAATGGAGAAGAATATATTATATATCACACGCGATATCGTACAATTTTTTGCGTGTTCGTATTTTTCGAGATATTTCAACGTTTTCATATACACTGGACACGTTACATTGAGAAGTAAAGAAAAATATTGAGTAGGTTATTATTGCATGTACTACCGTATTATTGTATATATGTACATCATGTCATAAAAATATTGTATAATTTTTCTGCCTCCTAAACTCTTTCGTTCCGAGAAATATTATACATGCAAGAAACATAGCAGAGGAATGTAAAGCCGTTACCAACCTCAGACTTATCGATTATCTGTATTGTTCATCGGGAGAAGATGGGTGGGCCGAGAAACCACAAATCTCATGCTGAGGCGTGATATGACCTCTCAGTTATGCTATGCATTAGCTAAGAAGAGCACACCGTCGTACATAATTCGCCGTCGGATCAACGCTCACCATCCTTTACCGCATTAACGTCTGAGAACATCTATTATTATTATAAAACGTCGCTTCTCCAGTTATTCGTACGACAAACACACGTCTCTTTGATATAAATGTTACAGTATACGGTAGTTTCTTCTAATCTCATCCAAGAACCATTAACGTTATTTGAAACAGCGACATTTAAACACTTGATGGGAACACTGAGTATGGTTGTAAAATAAAAAATATATGTATATATGTACTATACATGCAGGTATACAGGGTGTCACGCGTAACGCGACTCAGTATTCTTCTGCCATTTACGGCCATGTAACGAAACACGTTTTGAATCGTACTTTAATAGCGCTGAATGTACTATGAATGACGGCGAAACAAATTCCGAAAGTACTTTGCTCTCATAGCGAAACCAAGGTCACTTTGGGTAAATAGGACCATACTTGTCCATTTTCATGAGTCTGCAGGGGACTTTGCAACAAATTCAAAAACCATATTACATAATACTTTTATTAACTCTATACCAGGTTTACGGCACGCTTTGTTCCAATGTCTGTTCAAATTGCATATCGCCTCCCGCGATACGATATTCTGTTCTTTTGCGTTAGCTTGAATGAATCGTTGTTATTAGAGTGACTGAAAGTAAACACTATACTCGACACGCTGTAGTAATTCTCCCTTTCTGAAATGTAAGTAATTCTGAAATGAATCAACGAGTGAAACGTTATTTCAAAAACTGTAAACCTAGTATTCAATTAACGAAGATATTACGCAATATGCTGCTTGAATTTGTCGTAAAGTCCTCTGCAATATCACGAGTAAAAAGCGTATATAAAAGAAAGTATTTTCGGAATCTTTATTATTATTCGTAGTAGTTATTCGTAGTAGTTATTCGTAGTAGTTATTCGTAGTAAACTCGACGCCCTAAAAGTACCGTTCAAAACATTTTTTGTTACAAATGGTAGAAAAATTACACAACATCTGTTTTAATTGTCCAAAGTAATGTGTTACTCTTTGTGAATTTGAAACGTGAATTTTTTAGAAACGCTTGTCCGTTCTGTGTACGATAGGAAACAGTATAAACTGACAGTTTCCCGAATTTAGTATTCCGAATAAAATAAAAAATAATAAAATAAAAATTTAATATTATCTTGACACATTCAAAAGTGTTTTACCGGTTTTAAAGTAAAATAAAGCGTGAAAAATAGTGGTAAAGAGCGGTAAAAGAGCTGAATGTTTATTTTAACTGAATTGTATGAATTTAACAAAGGAACTGATTCTTTGGTTCGAATACGGAATTTACTCCTCTACTCTTCTACCACTCATTTTTCATCGCATTATGCACATTATATACTTTCTTCGTACTTTATATGTATATTGACTAACGTCAGTTAGTGGCCAATCATCTTATCACAGAGATTACTTGGCACGCTAACGGAAATATGAATCTTTTCGATGTGTTACCTAACTTAGCCTAGTTAATCATCGTATTAAGTACTAACATGGTACATTTTGGAGCTTGAAGCGGTACATAAAAATTGATATCTGAAGTGTTCCTTTTAAAAGCATGGTTGGCTATATCTGTTGAGAAAACGAACAGGCTGCTCACCAGATGTGCGTAAGAATGGTTAGGACTGTTTCACAAGGATTTTGTTTTTTTTTTATTTAATTCTTTACATTCACAATTTGTCCAATTTGGACATTTGGTAGAATTTTTTAGCTGTTTGATTATCATGTGGGTGGCTACCCCCAGCGGGATACCATCTTCGTGTTAGTTAGGTTATATCCTTTGTGTGTTTCACAAGGATAGCGTCATTTCGGCAACGAAATCGAAAATTTGAAAGAGCTATTCAACGCGACAAAATATAATTTTTCATTTGATTGTACGTTAATTTGTATTATTACACTTTACTCTATAAAAGGATACCTTAATTAATCCCTCGAATATAAGTTTAAACAATTTTTTTGTAATTTCTTTTGGTTTCTTCGTTTTTTATTTTCATGTGTATGTATGTGAATATTGTAATATGCAGTGATCAATAATTCGTGTGGAACATGTGTGTGGTTCATGCAAGACAGCGTTCGACCACATTTGATAGCATCTCAAGAATACTTAACGCATATGTGATTTTTCAGTGGACTACCGCGTACAGGACGATCGCGGTGTGTGTATGAAAATTATATAAACTTTATTTATATGCGTTATTATTTATTTATTAATTATTTATAGAGGCAAAGGATCAGAGGAAACATTAATCTTCTCTACTCGAAAATTTCACTAGACGGTTTTCAGTAAGTATAACGTATAATCTACGATTTTTCTTACAAAACGTCGCGCAGGATGGTATGCGTTTTACGGCATAATAATCATAATCTTCTCTGCGACCTGTACGAGGTAAGCTGCTGCCTACGTATCGTTCGATATGAGGATCGATGTGCACCCCGCTGTTCAGTTTGACGTACTTTCGATCGTGTAAAGAGGTTTGCTTGCGCACAGGCGTATCTCGGCTAATATTTATTTGCCAATAACTGAGGCACAAAGTCGAAAACACAATTTTTTAATTCTTAATTTTCATCTTATTCTGGCTTCAAAAACCACCCCTTAAATGTTTTTACACCTGTAGCCAAACACTCAGTATAATTATGTATTTAAAGTTTAAGCAGGTTGTCTGTATTCTAAAAGTCTAAAGAATATATCTTTCAGTTCTTATTTTTATTTTATTTTATTTTCATTTCTATTTTTTATATTTCATTCTTTTTTATTTTTTATTTTGTTTTTTATTTCCGTAAGTACATAACACATAATCTGTATCAAAGCGGTATACAAGCAAGTAGCGATAGGAGCAATGCATTATAACAAAACATGGATGGTAAAATGAGAGAGAAAAATAACGTGTGATAAGAAAGAAGTGCAATTCCAAGAGCACGTTGCGTATATGAGCGGTAAGTTAACGTGAATAACGCTTGTAATAGAAAGTATAATTTCTACTTAGCAGAATGAGCTAAGGAGCTACTTAATGAAGGTATGAAGCATGTGGAGTGACGAGTGGTAACTGAGAATATAAAAGCAGAAGATTTTTGGAAACGTCATCTTTTGGCGCAAATAATATTTATTACATTCAAAGAAAAATTAACAAACAAAGAGGATTTTCACTAAACTAGGAATCGACGCGCGCGAGATCTTTGGAATACAGGAATTTGGCCACATGTACAAGGCCAAGGTACAGGAAAGATATAAAAGGAATCACGATAAAATCTTCCTCTTTTCTGGTTCTCGGTATGTTAATGTAAAGAAGAGTCTGTGATAAAGGAAATAAGAACTATTGAATTTGCAATCACGTGCATTTGCAATTGCCTCATACGATATACAGTATACCGTTAGAGAGGAAATGACTAGTGCTGCACAATGCGGATAATACTGGAAGGTAATCCACGCTAGCATATACAAGAACCTATCGAGTTAGGGATCTGCCCTGTTTGGTTACACGCTGATATAGACAAGAACTTTTAGTACCACGCTACAAGAATCTATTTAATTATATGGCTACATGGAAAAGTTGGTATCTACTTATGTTCAAGATAGACACTTATGAGAATAATAAAATCGCGCAATAATTAAGCTAATCGCAAGTTGCCTAAGAAAGAAAAATTGATTGTACACTATGTTTTTAGAGAATGAAGGCGAATATTGCTTTTCAAACGATAACGGATCAGTGGAATGATGCAGTAATTTCAATATATTTTTCGTACAACATTTAGGTATAACATTAATCCTTGGCACTCGATAGTTTTATAATATACAGTTAGCGGATTCTTTGGTTTACGAGAGTAGGCGAAAATTGCCACGCCGTTGAAAAAGCTACCTTCGCAAGGCGCACGGCTCTCTCTAGTCATCAAATCTGTCGCACATGATTCATTCCACTAGAAACAATAAATAGATCTGGTGCTTTTCAACGAATCAGTCGTAATTATATAAAGTATTTAACATTTACGATTAAAATGTACTACCTGTTATTTATTGTTCGTTTATTAAATTTGTTTTTTTTGTAAATTAGAATGTTTTGAAAGTGTTAAAAATCACAAATGAAAAAAATCATTAAATCGTTAGATTTTAGGTTTCGTCAAATATTAACAAGCAAATACGTGTACTTTTCCATCGTTATCATACAAAGTGTTTAACGTTAATTGTACATTTATTGTTTATTCTTTCTTTATTATTCGTCATTCGAATAAATTTTGGTTGCTAATCGTAACAAGATTATAAACTGGTAAGCAGAAACAATAGCGATCAGCCGATTAGGGCATGAACTAAGAGAGGAAAAGTGTACTGTGTACTAATACGTTACTACCGACTGGGCCCTTGATGACGTTGGTCGAGGCTTCGGTGTCAGTGAGGAAACGTTTTCGTTCTTCTGTCCCCATTTTGCGGTGTATTTCATCTTCTCCGATTGTTGTATCGGCTGCCCGGGCCTTTGTTCGTTCGAGGAATTTTAAATAATTTCGCGGCAATCTTGACGAAACTCACCTCCCTTACCGCATTTGAAGTATTTTGTTGTGAACGTTGCCTGCGATAAATGAGATGGCAATGTTCTCTCAAAGTTTGATGGCGCTGAACACCTGTAGCTCCGAACGACTAATACGTTTTCGAAAAGTAACGTATTTTGCTTTTGGCTGCAAAAATATTACATTAAATAGGTTGGCCAACATTCTACTGCAGGAATAAGAAGCTAAACGTTTCTTTTAATTAAAGTACATAAATCTTTAGCGAAAGAAGTGGATTCAATCAAATATAAATAAACATAAACTAATTTATTTAATTAACAATATTACTATAAAAGTGAATAAATACTTTTGAGATAAGATCTTTAAACACCAGTGCTATTAAATTTCCTATTTTCTTTTTAATAATAGTTGAATTTAATGGTGAAATTTTTAAAAATTTTCGTCTCCATACTGTTCTCATTCGATTCTTTGCAAGATGAATGAAAAACGTGCAACTTTTCGCTGCAATATGCGAAATATATCGCTGTTTGTAGTGAAGATGCTCGGTATCGTGGTTAACCTCAAATGCTGGTTATCGGTGGAAAAGATGAAATGGGCTTCAATTTTGTGATAAATTGAAATGTTCTCGTATTCGCAAAACAAAAAGAACATGCTATTTTTCGTACACACATCGATAGAAACTTACGAGAGAACGTCTTCAACTCGTAAATTTAGAAAATTATGAAATCTTAGGGACGTGTAGAACATATATAAATACGAATACATAACGCGATTTCTGGTTATTGGTAATCTGGTTATCCGTGTAAAATTGGTTTCTGAAAATTTAGCTGTTTTTCGATTTTGTTATAAAGCGCAAAATATGAGAAAGAGAGAAAAAAGGTTTTCAGGCAAAAGTTACTTCTCTTAATTAGGACTATAATCTGATAAACAATTTATGAATTGTTTACATAATTAGGAAAAGTTATAAAGAGAAATATTTATATAATACGCAAGATTCAAAAGTTCTTGAATTTCCGAGGAATCTAATTCACCAATACGACAAAGCCTGTATTTGTGTTAAAAAGAAGTATGTCGTTTCATAATTATTTAAACCATCGGTTAAGATTTCACGTGCAAAAATGAATTAAAAAAGATTATTTATATTTTCGTTCATAAATTTTTGTTCTAATTATATAAACGCTTAATAAATCCTTTGCCAACCAATAGTCCCCGTTAAAGGAAGTAATTTTTGCCTTGAAACTCTTTTTCTATCTATTACTAGTAAGTTCTATCTACTACTAAATAGTTGAATTTGCAGCTGTCAATTTTACTCTCTTGGAAAGGATTTGGGCGGCAAACGAAATCGCGTTATACATATCTCTGAAGTTTCATAATTTTCTGAATTTTCGGGTTGAGGACGTTCCCTTGCTAGTTGTAGAGGGGTCTCGGAGAGGGAACTCTACGATGCGACCAGGATGGCTTTCTCTAACGTGGCCTTGGGTCTGGACTGAGTGGAGGCGATAAACAACAGTCGATGAACGTTCGCGTCGTGTTTTAAGCTTACAACGAGAGTGTCGTCCGGTTCCCTCGTACGATGACCCGGTGTGAACTGGTGATCTGTTGTCGAGCCGTCGCAGTCTCCTCTTGCTGAGAAGCGTGCACAAGACGGGGATACGAGGGGATACAACGGTGTCCTATGCAGCGGCGACTGACTTGGCGGCGTTGCTCCCGTTCGAACTTCGGACTTTGATACTCAGGTATACGAGCGTCTGAGGGGTCCAGGATCGGGAGTTGATCCTGCCAGGCGGACGGTCCAGGACGTCCGAAAAGCCTGGGAGCAGTGGCGGTCCAACTAGTTGGCGAAGCGGGTGGCACGGGCCACCGAATGGTGGAGACGATACTTCTGAGCTGGGCGAACCGGTGGGGACCCGCTTGCCTTTCGGATGACGCAGGTGACGGGGCTCTGCCATCGCTGCGCCGAGGGCAAGGACACCGCGCAGCAGAAGTGCTGCGTTACCCCCTGCGCGTCATTGGCAAGAGTTTGCCAACAATTTTGAACTAAACTAAAGAAATATGTAATATGTTATATTACACGTAATTATATGTAATTATATAGTATTATATGTAATATGTTATATTTATTATACGTAATTACATATTATTATATGTAATATGTTATATTATATATGTATATGTTATATGTAATATGTTATATTTATTATACGTAATTATATATTATTATATGTAATATGTTATATTATATATGTATATGTTATATGTAATATTACACATTACAGTATCTTATTACACTCTACCTATTCTGTCTCACTGGGATTGTCTACTTGTCGCTTTTACTTTTGATGCACGCACGGCACAGTGAACAGTAGTCAGACAACGTGAGATAATTGTCGGAATTTTAAGCTTCAGAATATAGCAAGCGTTCGACGTTGTGGAACTATAGTAATATCTACTTTATAATAAAACGATTAAGAGTGATATAGAAAAAGAAGGAAATTATACTAGATCTGTTGAGTTTTCTAAAATATATTTTTCGTTTTATAACGATGACGTATGAATAGATAAAAATGAACTTTTCTAAATATAGAATACGTAGGTAACGTATGAACGTGAAACGTAATTGTTGGAAAAATATTTTATCTATGGCAATTTCAAATTCAAGATACTTTTTTTATTATTCATTCTACATTAGCAAGTGTATTTTCTAGATTAGCGCAATGACGGGTAATTTCATTTGGAGCCTAATTATGCAGAAGTGTGTAACGTGTAACAACTCACACTAGTGTTATCAAGTATTTCTCTACTTTAATTCAAAATTGTATACGTGTTCTACTTATATGTACGTTATACACGTAATTTTTGTTATATGTATATGTATTTAAAGCAAAGAACGATAAGGAGTAATGTCTTTATCATAAGAACTTTCAATAAATGTTTATTATCGTGCACTTGTTATGTACAAAATGTAATCTCATTTGGCGACGTGGAGGAAGTTGGTAAAGAAAGCGGAACGTGAATTTATAGATTAGGCTGGTCGGATTTTGGTGGATGCGTTCTGATGTATTCAAGAGCCCTTTGAATCAATGGAGAAATAGCTGGAATATGTTCGCCCTGTGGTTGGAATCCGTTATGATCGGCAACATATGTCACCTTAATTGGTGTACCATCGGGGGATGTATATTGATACACTCCTTGGGTAACAACAACGGGTGCGCTCCTTGCATCTGTCACCACTGGAGTTCCACTTTCAGAGTGATAAATTCCATTATCCGTTTCGTAGGAATAAGAGTAGGCTCCGTCAGGAGAAATATCTTGAGATTGTTTGACGATAACTGGTTGATGCTCAGCCACATCAGCCGAAGCCATAGCCAACATAGCAACAGAGATCACCACCTAAAACAATAGTTTCATATCTTTTATTAATATGTCAATTATAAACATAATATTATTCCCATGAAGTTGTAGATACATTATTATATTATGTACTTAAATATTAATACATATTTAGATGTGTATTTACGTCTATTTACTGTATTTTTAAATTAAATTATGCATAAATTATTTAATATTTAAAATTGGGCAAAGAAAAGTTAACAATGTTTAAGCGTTTATAGCAAATCGTTCGGTGATAATAAACATTGTAAAACGATTTTAATAAGATGAATAACTCTGGATGATGATAGGGTTAAACAACAAGAACGCCGTAAAGGCTTGAACAAAGACGCTTGACATTTGCTAAAAGCCAGAAGCATAGTAGGTAAACATTTGATCAATGGACAAAGGTTCTACGAACTGATAAAAGCGAGTTTACTGTGTTTTATGATGACGATAGAAATAATGTTTATATTATATGCAACACGAGAATGGTCGTCACTGATTTAATATTAAATTGACTGCAAGACGTGGAGATGAGAATATAAGGTTACATTTCGAGCAATAATATTGACCCAATAATACAAATTTAAACATACCATGAGACAGGTTTTTGTACCTAATGTATATAAATTTTGTTTGAACTTGAAAATGTTAAAGTCATCCTTTAAGATGCACTTATATATCTAAGTAAATTATGAAAACTCATAAATACATACGGCAAATGTTTCTGTTTGCAAATAAATATATTACCAAGAGTTATATAGTTCACTATAATAATTACATAACAAACGATATACTGACTTCGTAAGATGGAAAACTTGTTAAAAACAAAACAAAACAAAATGGATCGAATATCTATACGGGAAGAAGTAAAATATGAATATTTCAAGTAAGAGGCGGGTAATATATAAAGTATAGTTATATATATATTATAAGATTTATGTATTGTAAAGTTTGAAATAATAGTATAATTTTTTACAAAATGTGTTCAATATTTAATTATTATATTGGAATCGTTAGCTTCGATGTTTAATATCGGAAATGTTTTAGTTCCCAAAATATGTGTAGAGAGAAAATATCAATTTCGCAAAAGTTACTATCATATATACTTTTGTATTTTTCGGTGGTGCTTAATATAAATTTATACAAAATATACATTCTATTGTATATATACATATTACATATTCTATAATATATATTATTTTGTTTGTGAAATCATTTTCATAGAAAATGCAACGAAGAATATAGCGTGTTTCTAAAGTTATACAAATGTAGAGGTTTTAATAATTGATAAAATAAAAATAAAGGCAATAAGGTTAATACAGTCAGAAAAATGTGAAAAAGAAGACTCACGAGAAATTTCATTTTGAAAGATAGCTGGTTGTTACCAGATGCGAATCCAATGGAAGAGATTGAGATTTCGAATGTGGTTTCTGTGTAACACGAATGCCCTTTTATACGAAACTTTGGACATCGCTTTCGCCGAATATTATATTATTCGAAGAAGAAGAAGCTACAGTTGATGAGGATGAACGAAAGGGAGAGAGAAAGAGAGAGAGAGAGAGAGAGAGAGAGAGAGAGAGAGAGAGAAAGAGCGGAAGAGAAAGAGAGAGACAGGAATATAAAAAGATGACCCATCAGACAAGCAGAGAACTCTGCAAAATTTATTCGTTGGTTTGACATTTCCATGTTGCCTAAATCGATTGCTTGTATAACCATATACATACATATATTAATGTAACTTTTGACTATTATTAGCTCTACCGTATATATAGCATAGTACGTTTTAAAATCGTCTGGGTTTGCATTGTTATGTATTTTAATCCATAACTATTGATACAAGACAAAATGATTGATCAGCGAAGTAGAATAGGATATAATTTAAGCATTTCGTAATTATGTAATTTGAAACTGTATTTACTTTCCAAATGCATATATTATGTCTTTTTGAATCTTGTCATTTTGTTCACTGACTCGCGCACACAAATTTATATTTATATAGAGCGTCTCGTTTTAATCAAATACATATTTCGAAAAATGCAATAGGTATGGATAAATATTTTCACATAATATCAACAAAAATGTTAAGTAAAGTATATTCTCAATAATTTAAATTTCTAATTTAATTATTTTTAGTAACATTATACAATAATGTAATTTGTGTGGGTGAGTGAGTGAACAAGATGAAAAGAATACAATTATAATAAGATATGATTATAAAACATGTATTGGAATGCTATTAGATTTTTATTGCTATGTATATACCGAAAACGTTACTACATACATATACATGTTTAATTTTGATTGGTGATCGTAAAAATATCAGATGTCATGCTTGGAAATGTTATGTAACAGCCTTCCCATTCTTGAATACCTCTTTCATCTCTAGTGGAGATGATCGTATACCTTTTTTTAGTTTGAGTAAAAATAACCTTGTGGCTTAAAAAAGTGTAAAAAATTCAAACTGTTTTCACGCAACAAGCCATTATCATTTTGCTTTAATTTTGTTGTAAAATTTATAATAGGAGCATTTACCCTGCGTTTTACCTGTGTACTCGTCATCGCGTGTTTTCATTTATGCACCCCACGAGAGATTTCCAACGCTAAATTCCGCAGTTAACTGGTTAATAGTAGTTATTAATTTATTACATGTTATCTAAAGTGTCCAATGCAATCGTCGAATTCAGTTTAGTAAATAATTTCTGATAATATGTCAATAAAATTAATCTGCACTAAACGTTGGGCAACGTAAGACAACGTAAATCGAGGTTCTCATAAAAGGGAAAAGAAATCTATTGAGTTTTCTAAACGAAATCACGCGCTGTTTTCCATATTATTATACGAGAACTATAGTAAAATCAAGTAATGCGCACTAGAACACTTATTTCTTTATATGCTCTCCAAATATTTCTTTATTTTAAGTTTCGTATTTTTTACAACAATTTAACAATTAACACATTGACTGTCAGACGAATTTTCCATGGTTTGCCCGAGGCGCCGACGTGAACTTCTCATTATGCGATGCATATTATGTCGAAATATTATTTGCAGCAAATAAAATGAGTTATAAAATCATGCTTGAAGCATTTTTCGTGGTGAGGGCCACCGGTGGCCCCCACGGCGTTATAGCCAAATCGAGTGCCGGTCACTGGTGACCCCCATGGCAGTCAAAATTTTATGCTACGGTGAGTTTAAGGATTCTTAATATGTGCAAAGAGAAAAACAGACATAATAATTGCAACTTCGGAACAATGTAGTATGTATTGACGGACCAATATCCCTATTTATATGCTCGCCATGGTGCACCGTGAACATAACAACTCAACGAGCATAGTTTACTACGAGGATGTTTACTGTTACGTATTGAAACTAAGAAGTTTCTTCTACCAAAGTTAATATTTTTAGTTGTAATTATTATAATTCGGTTGCGTGTACATACAGAGTGTGTGTCAATAAGAATTACCGTCTAAAGTAACTCGTTATCTATTGGTTTTATCGTTTTAAATGACTTTAATGAATTTTATGAATTAAAATGAATTGTGTCGATTGGAAGGGATTCATCGGATGGATGCTATTTTACTTTATGTGACGTCAAGGTGACCTGAAATTTTCTGAATGGCACTGTATAAATTTTGTAACACCAATCGGTCCAGTTGGTCCATTAGTCTCTAAAAAAAGATGTTAACATATTTACGCCGAAAAATTATTACTTTGACAGATATTTTAACCTTAATTTATTAAATTTAAAATATGTTAGATAAAGTCGAAGAATAACGCTTTACGTCTTTTTCTGTCATTCGCACATTAAATTTGACAGATTATAGTTAAGACATATGTCAAACTGATGGTTTGTCGGTATAAATAGGTTAATACTTTTTCGTAGAGAATGTCCAATTCGATGGGCTAATGTAATAAAAAATATACCATGCCATTTAAGTAACCAAAAATCACCTTGATACGGCAGAAAATATAAGATGTAAAAAAATAAAATAGCATCTATCCGATGAGTTCCTTGAAACGCAACATATGGTAATCAGTTGTTTTAGATTGACTCATTGTATATACTATTACCTTATTTCTAAAAATTACTTTGTTGTTGTATTTATTTCATTAGCTTTTATATAAACAAACATTTACAAAACTGTTTATCGGATTACATGAGTTAGCCACAGAAGAATAGTTGAATCGGAATAATTGTGCTACAAATTTCAGTGTTAAATAAAAAATTAGAACGATATGCACACATCGCATTAATATTTTCGGAAATAATAAAATAAATTAATAAAATAAATTAAAATAAATAAAATATTCCCCAATAAAATAGAACCCTACTGTATTTAGAAATGTCTTCCAATAAATAAAACATTTCACTTGCAAAATTACACGTATAATCTAAAATAAAATTGAAATAACGTTTTACTCAGCATTGTGCCAAATAAGCTTTCATTGAATAACAAATTGATTGGATATTGCTTTGTAAAACAAACAATTTATTTCATACAATGATAGACATTAATTTACATTATATTTACGTTCGGATGTAATCAATCGCACATCTAAAACGATACTAGAAAGTGTTTTTTCAAGGCTAGACATGTGACGCTTTGATACGGCACCAAATATTCTCCGCTGACCACTAGTTGACCGATTAGCTTCTATCGTGATGTATATACATACATTGCGGCTCGAAACGATCGATGAATCGTCAAACGATTTTCCTAATATCATGTAAAAAATTTGTGGAATAAGTCTTCACACACTTTGCCCAGAAAAGTGATTAGTTCCTTGAATTGGATTTTTTCCTGTTTGGTTTAAACTCAAACATTTACCACTTTCTACAGTAAGATACCGTAAATGTATACAATATATTTGATGCGTCTATTCAGATGGTTGGCTCAGATAGAGTATTTTGAATAGGTGTGCCTGCTTTGCTTGGTACTAACTAGTGCAGGCAACTTAGTGAAACAGAGGGTTTGTTTCACCTTAATTGACTAACTTTCATACAGTGTTAACCGGGATCCGTGAGAATAATTCTGTAATGCGAAAGGATGAGTGGTATATACTATGTAAAAGGAATGGGATTCTTTCGGTCAATTGGATAGTCCATGTACGTATCAACAGCAAACGTATCAAGATCAGGAGACTGTGTTTTCGGCGTCAAAGTTAATAGAACTGATGATTAATCAGAATTTGTCCTGCTCGCCACTCTCTGGTAATTGTGAACTGAAGAAAAATCACTGGTTAGAGGTACATGTATAAGAGAAAATTTTGGAACTCCACGAGTTCCATCTTTAGCATACACTATCTTCCTGAAGATGTAAGTTTTATAGGTATTTCAGGCGTTTATAGCATCTGTTACAATTTGTAGAAACGTGTTGGCGCGATTAGCAAAATTCGCATGAAAGATTTACAGCAGACGCATTTCTTTCGATCGTTCTACCATTCGTTCATTCCGTCTACCAGAACACCTTGTTATTGACACTCTGTTTGATTTTCTTGATTTGCAACACCTAGCTTCTTTTATATTAAGATTCTCGTATGCAATAGGTGTTCCATGTAATTGATTAATTCACGATCCGCTTTTTTTATTGTTTTCTTTTTTATTTCCTCTTGCTATTGAACTTCCATAATTCCTTGGTTACTGTGACTAATCTCTCTCACACGTAATACTCTACTTCTTCTCCTTAGTAATCCGGTGTTTGAAAGTTAATCTTGGATTTGTTATTGCAATTTTTGCACAGAATATATTATTATTGGTTTCTTTGTATATCTATGATTAATATCCTATTTTTGTCCCAAAATACATATAAGCGATCGTCTACAATTAATATATGGATTGCTTAATGCAATGTAATCTAGAAATTCAATACTGCCCACTAACATTTTTTAAAGTAGGTACGTTGGATATATTTCATGTTTTGGACAAGTAAAAACATATCAGGGAGTACATTATTAGGTTGTGGTACAATTATTCCTATTTTGTCATATTTTAAGATTCGATTTAAGGTCATTTCAATTATTTGTAAACTAGTGATTTCATTGTGAAATGAGCTTTTTTCTAATGACTAGCATAGATTCGAAACTAAATTACTTGTAGTCCCTTGTTTAAATCAAATCTCGTTGTATCTAACTGTACCCTAACGTTTACTTCACTATAAAACACGGATTAAGTTCTGAATGGCATCAGCGGCCGGTCGATCGGGAAGAAATTTGGTGAGTATCGTTTCACGCGTTCCGAAGATATGCTATCCTTATACAACGTTGCTAATCTTCGTTGCTATGTGCTATGCTGCTAGTTACATTGACGTTGCACTATTTTCGATTGGCCGTGATCTATCAAACCCAAACCAATACCGATACTTTTCTTTAAAAGAAGCTGGTTGTATTTTTCGCGTATATATTTTCTTATTATATGGACTATCGTCGAACATCTAACAATAAGTTGTAAACAATAGGAGCACGCGTTATGTACACATTCCCCTGATTCACATTTCATACAGGTTTGCAATATCATTATGTATTTAAAAGTAAATATTTCGTGGACTCCTTTTATATGAACGTGATCCTATTGTGTAAACGAACAATCATAGATGGTGAGGAGAAATAGGACTCCTATAAATAGCTATATAAAGATTACATTTCGTTATATGAACCAGGTTCATATAAACGGAGTTCTATTGTACGTACATATATTTATCTCTCAGCCATATACATACATCGTGCATACTCATATTATTATATTAATTGGCGAACATTGCACGCAGATGTACTATTGTATACAGAGACCAGTGTGATGATTTCCCGAAGCTAAAATTTTATATTTCAATTTTATTATCTCATCCTATGACACCCACCAAATTTTGTCTCATTCAGCCATCGATGGCAATTGGAATTAAATAGTAGCTCAAAATATTGCTGATCTTTTTTCTTTTTCCTTGCATATAATACTTATATACAGTACGTAAGTTATTAAATCATCCGAATTTTTCTTAGGATAGAAGAGAGGATAGAAGAGAGAAGATACCCTAAAGCTCTGAGTTATGATTTTTTCGTTCATATATTTAATCTTAAATAATTATGAGTCAATTCCTCCTGATACAGAGTTTCCCGAAGGATGCAATTATGTAAATTCACAAATAAAAACTCAACTTTGGTGATTCTGATTACGACTATATGCTTAAAAGTAAAAGTGAAACACTTTCTACAAGAATTGATGTGATAAATGAAAGGATGACGTTTCATACGCTGTAATTAACAATTTCAGCCAAAAGTAGAAACCGATATATGTGGACATGTCGATATGTACTCTTACTGAAGATATTGCTCTATTGCTCATCTCTCATTATATTTACATATTTATTGTTACTAGCTGTATACTTTCTTAAATAAATGTATTTCTTAACATTTTTATTAGTGGCATTATACAGTACTATTTAGTACTTTTGTATAATAAATTATTTCTATAAAAATAATAAACGTTCGTCTTTAAAAAGCAGATTTTTTTCAGTGTAAGATCTAAAGCGTCGATACTGACTAAATGAGAAATTCCAAATTTTTTTCATAGAAAATATTTTATAACGCATTTGTTATATAAAATATATTGATTTCACGATCTACACACTACCCTGCTTGTGAATGTTTCTTCGCCTACGATCTCGTCGCGTCTTGACGGATAAATAAAGCTTATCAGAATCGATTATATTTATCGTTCCTATTCTTTCTCTATTCTTTATTATTCTTGTCGATATATGTAATAAATTATACGAAATATTAATAATTATAGATAAACTAGCCTCTATTTTAATTTAGTAGCCATTAATAATTACTTCATCTAAATCGATATTACGTAAATATCTTTAAAGCTACTAACAATACCAAAAATGATGTTTCAGTTAAAAGCTGAATGGTTTCAAGGAGAATGAAATCTGACGTCAATAGTCGCTTTGTACGCGAATACATAAAGAAAGTACGAACGCCAAATCTTATCTCTTTAATTAACATCATAAGTTTTTTATAATGTTTATGCATTTGTTGAGACTTTTTTTATTCTATGTTTCGTCGCTGTAAGACGGAGAGCGTTTGGAAAAAATCAAAACAGACCCGCATATGTAAGTAATAGTGAAAATTCTCTCTCTTCCTCTTTCCTTGTCAAACAGGACAAGTAAGGATATGATAATAAGGTTCGGATAGGAGAGTTTTGACGTATTAAAGTATATGTATGGAGTCAAATGTATTGCCGGTCAAGGCCGTTTACTTTTTCCTCTGACGCCACATTTTAGTTTTATACACTATTGCTATAGAAAGAAAGAGGCTTACAAATTAGGTAGAAAGAACGAAAAAGGACCGCTACCGTACCAACAACAACAAATTTGTCTTTTTTGACGTTTGGTAAATCCTTTTTTATCGGTTGAAAATTTGGTACCACGCTAATTCAGCTAATCCCAATAGGGTGACATTCAAAGATTGTTGCTTCACTATGCTTATCTTCACTATACTGATACAATTAAATCCATGGAATGCTTCGTGCTTAGTCGTCTTCTATTAATTTTATTATAACCTTTGGCTGTTAGCTGATTGTTGTCCTTTTCTATCTTTTCTTTGTATTTTTTAGTACTATTTGTTCGAACACAGTTGGCATTTTTAAGTCTCTTCGTGTATTCTCATTTCTGAAATACCATGGTACATCCATCACCGCTCTTAGGATACCTAGAGTATTTGCAACTTTGCTGTATGGCTTGTTAAGAATAAATATTACCGAAAAAGGTAGACGAAGAAGGAAATTTTTGTAAGATACCAAATAGTGGCAAACGAAAAAGAGAACTTATTTCCGTAGAACAAAACCCATACATTGTCGTGTCATAGTCGTGTGTTCATTTTTCAAACTATATACGCAAATCTTATTGTGTAAATATAGAATTTGTTCATTTATTTGAAATGTAAAGAAGAAATAAGCTTAACGAACTAGTGAATTTTATATGTAAACCTTCATTCGGTATAAAAAGCTAGTTAATTTGGTCATTACTTTATAAATTGTTTTAATTGGAATTAATATATGACGCTTAAAAATGATATTAATTGTTTATAACGAATATAATGATATTTGTAGTTATAGTTATGGTTTCAAAGTTCTATAATCTAAGCAAAATTGTATTTTTTTTTAAATACAATTCTTTTAACATCAAGATTAATATCCTGCGTGCGTGTAAGAACGTATTCGTATGTAAGTACATGTATACATATGTATCTGTTTAACGGACAGAAATATCTAAAAACGTTTGTTATTAAATTTACATAACAAACTGCTACTATGTGTGAACATTTTTCTTCTATTTCCCTACATTATTTACAATCGGTTTATTGCGACAATAAAAAACCAATTAAATATCCAACCATTGTAAAAAGAAAAGACAACGGCTATCCAAGTCTTAAAAACCTACTTATATTAAGTGTACTAAAAAATTATATAACTAGAATTAAACAAATTTAATGGTGTACAGAGCCGTGAATTACGCTTCTTACGTAGGAAGCAATTATATTTTTTCTAAAGGATATTTCAATATTGTCAATAATTTTGCAAATATTGACAAGAATCGATCGTAGAGAAAGTTGCACGTTTATTTTAGAAATTCAATTTCCTATTGAATCAATATAATTATATTATATATAGTTGTATTTCAATACTCCGTTGATGATATTTAGAAATATTTGAAGGTTAAAGGAATTGGAATAATGTAAGGCCGCATCAATATTTGCCGCATGTTTGCATAACTTCAGCTCTCTTACGAAATAACTTGTAATATATTCAATGACCTTGTACTGAACAGTTTTTCGAAAGGTGTTACAATACATAATTACATTTGCTTAAAAATATATACAATTCTTGAGGACAATTTAGACTAAAAATATGTTTAATTACCAATGAAAATGATATGGTACAAAAACTTTAAACGATATCGAGAAAAATAAAAAGAAAGATATATTAGGTATTTAATGGAAATTTCACATTCTTTGAAAATATTACATACATGTATTAACGATTTTATACAATTTCGAACAATTTACAATATAACACTATATCGTTGAAAAATTAAATCTGTACTTGTTTCGAAGATATGTAAGTACACTGTAACGCCATTGTCCTCGGCATTAACAGCTACACCTGCAATTAGATGATTCTGTGCTCTGTGAACGAGTTTAGAATTGTTTCTTATCCACAACAATTTGTTTTTATACATATGTGGGGTTGGCGTTAGACTTAGGGATGTGTAACGTATCTTCATTAGGACAAGCCATCGTTGTTGTGCAATGGAAATTATATTTACAATTATATGTACATATGTTGATTTAACAGAGTTTGACAATTATACGTGGTGATTAGACACTCTGGATGTTAAAGACAATGTTCTTAGGTTCAATAACGAATCCACGTTCAACGGGGAAAACTCTTTGTTCAGTAGAATATATTTCGAAACACAAAGTGACGTTAGCCGTGTCGCTCGGTTTCTTTCTGACTGCCAGGACGATGTAAGTCAACTCTTCAAGGTGATCACAAGAATAAAAGACTGATACGATCGCATTTGTCAATTGCATATTGAGCGGGGATATCAACAAAATTCCAGGCGCCGTTACTAGGCAGACCCGACTGCCCGGGGCTTGTTTGCNTAATACAGCGTGTGTCCCTCAATATTGGTACTTCTTCTGTTAGGTAAAAACGTTCATCCCGTGGTTACGTTCGGCGACCAGTTGTGTCAACTCGAGCCCAAGCCCACTGTCACAAATCTCGGGCAAACATAATCAGATCGTATCACAACAACTATTTCTAAGTTCTATTATCCAAGTACAGCTATAATAAATAGTTTAGACCAAAGTATTGGGGATGTTCCCAAAATTCCAAAAGAGAGGCCCGATGTCCCTACATCTCCGACATATATATGTGTGATCGATTTAACAGAGTTACAGAGTTCAACATTGATATGAGAGCTAAACCTTTCAGTAAACCTATATCGTATTAAGTTTCTATGGTTTCTGGCTTGATAACAGTTAACGTATTAGTAAAAATTAACATAGGGTTGATAAATATTCAAACATACATGAGATTTGAGTGGGATAGGAAAGATCGTACGTATTCTATACGCGCATAGTCAACATTTCAGATCAATTTCTATCATCGTTAGTAGTTCAACGATGAGTCACGAAATTGGAATTTTCAGAATTTTTTTAGATAGAAAGAAGGAACTAATTCTGCGACATAAGAATAAGCAAATATTTCCGAGTATTATATATAAAATTATACAATTATATATAAAATATTGTTTGCTCTTAATATTAGATTTCTTACGTATAATCTTCTACTTATAGTAGTAAATGATGGGAAATCTTACATAAATATTAATACTACTTTACTTAATGATTCAAACTATTTGCTTTGTTTTAACGGAGGGAGCTTCAAATCTTCCGAAATGTACGAATACTTGAAGTTCTCAGTAGGTGCTATGTAATTACCAGAAAATCTAGTAAATACTATTGAAGTATACCGGAGAACACGAAAGACCAGTTTCATTATCGTCACGCTACAAGACAAAGCAAACGGAGCAAGTCTGTCAATATGATAGCCATTGCTAAATCTATCAGCCACTTGAGAATTGGCGACGATAACATGCAACCTAGAGGCTTCAGAAATCATTTTTTGCAACAGTGTGGAGATCAATATTTGGATGCACCAGGGTTCCAGATGACAAACGTAACGGCTTTTGCGTCAAATGTAAAAATTATATTTGCAAAACGCTTCAACAGAAGGAAGACAGCACTAAATTAGAAGCAAATCGTATGGGAACCATCAGAAACCGTACTCTCAGCTTTGAGGGCTCAGTGGTGCCTAAAATGTAAAACTATATCGTCTAATGGAAAGTATCACGCCGCACGTCGAGCTAGTAAAATCTTACTTTACTTGTGGAAAGAACAGATATCATGCAAGTAGGTATAGATACAATGCTATAAACAGGTTGTGATACTCATATGTTCGATGCGGCACCAACGATACGCCAAAAGAAGAGTTTAAACTAAACAAAGAATAATCACAACACGCATTGTAACCATGTCAAACTTTATTTAAACAAAAGCTCAACAGAGGAGACTGTACATGGCAGGAAACTTAATCTTACTAGTCTTGCGATTGAGATAAGCCGAACGTGACTATGAATTCGTGTTTAACGCAGAGTAATTTGTATCCGATGAAGATCCGATTAAGAAAACAGTGGCTTGTTATTAAATCTGAATAAACCACTTTGTTTATACGTGATACTACATTAGTACAAATCTCTATACAACCATTCCCAGCGATGTCTCTTGTTTGGAAATACGAATTTATAATATTAAAAATTTCTTCTGGCGTTGCTGAAGACTCTAAGTATTTAATTTTAAACAGCATGGTAATTCTCCTTGTATATCTTTACATAAAAGATCAATATATTTGATATATACCAGTATTATTTCATCGTCCGAGACGTTATCGATTCGTCTAATTGAATTGCATAATACCGGGATTTTTATATTTTCCCCGCCAATTAAATAATTTACTATCGTCAGACAAATCGATTATGTTAGTTGACTTATACCGTAGTTTAACATGGAAACACAATTTATTTTCTCTTCATATTCTTTGCCAAGTAATTTGCTGCAAATGTCTTTCATGCAAAACTTTAATAATATTTCTCCAATGATATACGCTTTCTTCCATTTAGCTATATGGAAAGCTGCCAAATAAGAACATTTCAACAACTTTTTGTCCGTGGAAATAAATTTTGTCGCATTGGATCCATTTGTTCTTAATTCATCGCATTTTCTTAAAAGAAATCCGTAGGTTTATCTTTATATTGGCTATGGTTTGTCCCCAAATGTCCTTATAGTTTCTTAATTCCAAATGGAGAATTGGCTAATACATTTCCACAGATAACACACTGCGGTAAATCCATCCCACTTTCTTTGATCAAGGTGATAATTAATATATTTCTCTTGATAGCAATAAATGAAATTCATGTTTCTTATCTTCTTTTGCTATTTATTGGTTCGCTTGAAATAGTAAAAATTTCAGCATTTCTGTTATACGAATTAGTTCGACAGAGCCTTGGATATCGTCAAACTCCACCCCATCAAACTCTTCCTCATTTGCACGAATTCCAGTTGCATTGATCATCGTAGAAAAGATAAAAGAGTACAACGAAACCAGTTACATCTTACAAATCTAAATTTATCTGGGTATCAGACAGGGAAGCAGACAAAATTGCAAACAAGTACATCAACCACAAATCCAACCATCTTTATTGGCAGATACCACACCAAGATCTTGTAACCACTTATAAGCAGCAAATGTGGAAACTTACAAATCAAACTCTACTCTACGATGTACTATCAGAAATGGACTAGGGCTTGGCTCGAACAGTTGCAATTACCAAGAAACATAATAACGTGTATTTGCCGGGACCGTTTAAACCTCTCCAAATTGAACGCTCATGGATCGCTCGAAGTTAATGAAGTTCGCAACCAGAACTGTTAACCTAGCCTAATGGAACTTAGCCTAAACCACGACAAATACATTAACATTCCATTCAATCGATTCCATTTGATCCGATTCCTTCAACTTGAAAGACAAAGGTAGTAATATAAGAAATAGGCTATTATTTTCAAAACTGCATTTGCTATTTAAATGTATCTACTCGAAAATAACAAGTAATTATAATTTAAGTCATACATACTGATGTTTACTCGTTTATAGTTGAAGAGTTAGAGATTTAATATCTGTCTTTAGCATTCTCAATATTCCAAAACTTAAAAGGGCTATTCAACGCGATAAATATAATTTTTCATTTGGCTGTACATTAATTTGTATTATTTCATATTACTCCATAAAGCGACACCTCAATTAATTCTTCGAGTATAAAATTAAACAATTTTCTTCGTAGAGTTTCCTTTGGTTTCTTCGTATTTTATTTCATGTGTATTAAATAGTGCGATATGCAGTGATCAGCAAGTAATATGTGTGGAAAATATGTGTGGTTCATGCAAGAACAAGAACAGCGTTCGACCACATTTAATATCACCTCAAGATACTTTATGCGTGTTTGATTTCTCTGTGGACACCCACATACGGGAAGATTATAGTACGCGCATGAAATTTGTATAAACATTGTTTATATGTGCTATTATTTAATAAATATTTATGGAGGCAAAGAATCTCTCTACTCAAAAATTCCATTAGACGGTTTTCGATATGCCGTTATAGACTTTAACGAGAAGGCAAGTATAGCGTTTAATCTACGATTTATCTTATAAAACGTCGCGTAGGATGGTTAACGTCTTCAAATGTCATAATCTTCTCCTCCAAGATTTGTACGACGTAAGCTGCTGCCCATGTATCGTTCGTTTTGAGGATTTCCGTGCATCCCGCTGCTTAAGCTGACTTATTTTCGTTTGTGTAAGGTTTGCTCGCGCACGCATATGTTTTGGCTAATTGTTAATTGTCAATAACTAAAAACAAAGTCGAAAACACAACCTTTTTACTCTTAATTTTCGTCTTATTTCAACGTCAGGAATCACCCTTTAAATCTTTTTACGCTTGTAGGCGAATACTCTGTATATCAGGGTAAAAAACTTTGAGCTTGCTCAGTATGTTGACGTATCTCTAAATAAACTCAAAAAACAATTCAAAAAATGTAAAACGCATAAAACAAAAACCGTTGATCTTATCCAAGGAAGAAAATTATTTTAAGCCTGCAAGACATCTGTTAAATTGTTAACGCTGTTTGTTAAACCTACGTTTCTTATGATAAACGCCTCTTCATG
Source organism: Bombus breviceps (assembly GCA_014825925.1). Taxonomy (NCBI): domain Eukaryota; kingdom Metazoa; phylum Arthropoda; class Insecta; order Hymenoptera; family Apidae; genus Bombus; species Bombus breviceps. The sequence continues at coordinate 1,425,692 of CM026191.1, read as the reverse complement.
GAAATTGTATCCTGTATTTTTCATATATATATTTTTTGTCATATATATCATTCTCTAAATATATATTTGTCGGAGATGTAGGGACATCGGACCTCTCTTTTGGAATTTTGGAAACATCCCCAATACTTTGGTNCTAAACTATTTATTATAGCTGTACTTGGATAATAGAACTTAGAAATAGTTGTTGTGATACGATCTGATTATGTTTGCCCGAGATTTGTGACAGTGGGCTTGGGCTCGAGTTGACACAACTGGTCGCCGAACGTAACCACGGGATGAACGTTTTTACCTAACAGAAGAAGTACCAATATTGAGGGACACACGCTGTATTAACAAACAAGCCCCGGGCAGTCGGGTCTGCCTAGTAACGGCGCCTGGAATTTTGTTGATATTCCCGCTCAATATGCAATTGACAAATGCGATCGTATCAGTCTTTTATTCTTGTGATCACCTTGAAGAGTTGACTTACATCGTCCTGGCAGTCAGAAAGAAACCGAGCGACACGGCTAACGTCACTTTGTGTTTCGAAATATATTCTACTGAACAAAGAGTTTTCCCCGTTGACCGTGGATTCGTTATTGAACCTAAGAACATTGTCTTTAACATCCAGAGTGTCTAATCACCACGTATAATTGTCAAACTCTGTTAAATCAACATATGTACATATAATTGTAAATATAATTTCCATTGCACAACAACGATGGCTTGTCCTAATGAAGATACGTTACACGCCCCTAAGTCTAACGCCAACCCGACATATTTAAGTTTAATTAGTAGAAAATTTGATATCAAAGACATTGTTGCAGCTAACGTGTTTGTTATAATATTTCAAATTTAAGGGACGCACGTAGACTTTTACGATTAACTGTTGCTCATACAAGAACTTATTTTCATCTATTCTTGCAACAGAGTCTGATTCGAATCTAAGATATAAAGAATGGATAAAGAATGTGTTTTGGTGAGTTGAAGGTGTATATGGATACTTGTCCCATTGGAGAGCAAACTAAATTGGCATTGGCAAACTAAATCAATCCGAGTACATGTGCTTCTATTCGTGTACACGGAACTGTTTCCGCGGGCAAGCTAAAGTGGCCGGGCTAGTTGAAAAGTCGATTCTGTACAAACATATGCAACTGTTTCCACCGAACCCAAGTTGTTCCTACTATAACGGGGCATGTGTGACGAATCCGACGATCTCGGCGAGCCATAGCTTCATAAATTAGCGTTGAACCCTCAAGGAGTTTTCCCGGGGCGCATCTTTATGGAGGTTCTTTTTTCGGCTACGTGGTATCTTCGCTTGTCCATAAACGAAAGCACACCGCTGCCGATCGACTGCACATCGCAAATATTTTATAGGCATTTTATGGATTTTTTTTTTTTCTTAACGATAAACGAAATCATGAAATTTTGTACTTCTGTCAAATATTAACAACTGAAAATATGTGTAGTATTACGATAAAAATTTTCCGTCATTATAATATCAATTATTTATATTAGTATAACTCTGCTTCCCGAGCAGTCTTTCAGTTCTTAACAGATTTTCTTTATATTATTACTTTCCGAGATACGAAAGCCGAATTGTTTTTATTTTTTTTAAACGGAACTATACATTCCTCTTGAGATCAGTTGTTAGCGTTTCCGTAGACGAATTCGTTAACCTTTCATGTGCACGTTCGATTTCAATTAATCTTCCAAATATCGAGCCTACGAATTTATTAAGTTTTAGGGAAGAAATTTGATTGGGGTAGGAAACACGGGACGGTGGTCATGTTCGCGTCTGAAATGCCATTTGTTAAACGTTGCCTTTTGAAACAAATGCGAAGGGTCTGTGTCAAGAAGCGTTTGAATTGGTTTGATCACAGCTTGGATTAACGTCAATAGATCTCTGATTATATTCTACAATCGGATAAGTATCTATATTCACCCCTAAATCACAGAAACATTTTCTTCGTTTATTTTTTATCTCTTCGATTCGATTCGAAGTCTGTTGCAAAAATAGACGAGAATATGTTCTTCTATGACCTACAAGTCTGTAAGACTTGCGCGTTGGCTGGCGTTCTGTTTGGCTTTGCCTGCCGACGAAGTATACGTACGTAGTTTCGTCAGTCACGTGGAGAACTTGCGTGGTTTCGGTTTGTTCCTCTTTTCCTTCTTTTCTTTCAACTTCTTCGGTTTGCTTTTCTTCGAGTTACATACGTTTAGTGGCACTAATAGCGACAGTGGTCGATTCAAGAAAAGTTAAAAATTGTGGTACTTAACAATCGGAAAATTCTGCTGAAAGTAAGAAACGATTTCAATTTTTCAATATTCCTTAAGTTTGCCTTTGCGCGAATTTCATGGCTTCTCAATTTTCTTGATATTATATAGCTCTAATTTTATTTCTCGTATCGTTGAAGAAAGTATTTGCGTTCATTAGCGTAAAATTTTACAGCATAAAGGTATTTTGCAGTAAATTATTCTAAGAAATACTATGACTCTGACACATTTATCATTTATTACCTTAAAAATTGTATATTTCGGAAAAATATACAATTGAATGATGTAGAAACGAAAGTTAATTAGAAGTAATTTGTCAATATTAATTAGTAGTACTTGGTCAAAGTCAAATACTTTCTATGTGTTTTATAAACTCATATAATTATATAGTTCTATAAGTTATATCGTTATTTACTTTATATCGTGGTTGGTGACCGATGATTGTGCGAACTAGGGAGATTTTGAAATAGATGGTTTCATTTTAATACGAAATAAGAAAAACTTTGTGATTCCTTCGAATTCTTTCTCAAAACAGTTTCATTCGATTGAACCTTTTATCTCGAAGGAATGAGAGTAGCAAGAAAACTTAATGAAACGACGGCATTGCAAAGATTGACGTGTGAACATAGATATTAAAAATTACATATTCGATTATTAAGTATTCATAAATCATAATAGATAGAAATAAGTACATTATTCATTTTTCTCAATAACTATAATAAAAACACGTGGACTATTCGAACTAATTGGAATGCAGCTATGGAAAACTTGAATGATATCGAGTTTTCCGAACAAATGAAATTGTGACTTCGTTTCATATGAAAAATAATAATTTATTGCGCATTATTATATAGGTTTCAATCATTTTCTTAAGGGTTTTCTCATCTGTCTCTAGAAAAATTATTCGCATAATAAGCCTGTTTCGTCTATATTACTTGTATACATTGTCTGAACAGATAATTTTATCTCGTTATTAGTTCTATAAATCCTGTTTTACTGATTTCAGTAGCAAATCGATTTGACGATAGTACTTTTACCTGAAATATTCAGTCCATGAATGCCAACGTGACTCAAATTTTGATAAGTAATGATGCTTTAAAGCTGTAATCTTCTCTTAATGCCTCGTTCAATTGCAATGCTTTTCCACGTAAGCCTTGATATAGACCTCGATATAGCGTCCCTTTTTCACATAATCATGTCAACATTCTATTAGCAGAGTTTCTCTGCAATTGTATGAATTTTTTATATTGCGTCAGGAATCTTTTTCTCCTCGATACGGATCTTTCACGGAAGCCTCAAACGGTGTTTGACAAAGTTGTGTCAACTGTAAACAGTACCAAGCGTAACGAGAAAGCATCAAGACTCTCATTCGAGATCATCTTCGTTGAAAGAGAATAATTTTATGCAAAAGAGTGCACGAAGTTTAAAATTATGTGATCTTTACATAATTTTTATAAAAAAAATCCAAAAATTTTACACGTAAATATTTACTTTATTAAGAAATTTAATGATCAACTGTAATACAATTTACGTGTTCTAAACGTATACATTATGAATCTTAAGAATATTTATTCTATAAATAAATAATAATTAAGCCATAATAAACAACTTTAAGTAAGGTCACAGTTTCGTACGATTTTTTTTCTTTTCGTTTTTGCCATTTTAGTTCGATCAAATCCTTTTTTTATTTATTATTTAACGTCACATCTCCTGTTAATATATTAGTAACTACGTTTACATGTACCTCGTACATACACTTATGTTTGTAGTACTGTTTATATGCACTAAAATGAGTAGATCAGTACGGTTTTGTATAACTTTATAGTTGATGCAAGAGATCAATTTTTGAAACTTGGAATCCTTTACATTGCGCTTTGCACATAACTATGTGCATAACTATGTATATGTATAAACATAACTATGTTTATGCATATACAACGTATATCGTTGGGTATCTTTAAGTTGTATATTGTGCTTTCAAATTTGAGACAATAGCAAATTAGATATTCGAGGGCGATGTTGGCGTTAAAGTAATAACAAAATTCGGAGTTTTGTTTTTTGATAAAGTGTGAATGTGTTATACATAAAGATCATTTGCACTTGTTCTTTTTCTTGTGATAGTTACAGTCGAACTTACTTCGTGTATATCTCTTCCGATTTTGTGTAAAAACGTATGTTAATTTAGGCATAAGCTGTTTCACTCGTATTTTAATCTTTTTCGTTACAAGTCGTTTCTCTTTTATGTCTTTATTGTGCGCATTGGATTGGTAGCGTAATGTTACTTTCGTTTAGACTATTCTTGGACTCGTATGAGAAATGCTTTGGTTGCTCCAGGTTTTTCTGATGTAATTGGGGATTTTCTGTATTATATTTTGTACGCCTGATTGTTGCATGCTGTAGACATTGTGATCTCGTAAGAGAGGGATTAGTTTTCTTCGGGATTCTGGTGGCAAGGACGCTGTAGACTGTGCTAGTTCGATATGCCCCTGTTGCTATTCTGGCTCCTACGTTATGAATACGGTTTAGAATATGAAGTTGATGATGCCGAATTATATACGATGCAGCTTACCGCGTATGGTGCAGTAACCTATTTTCGGATGTATTAAGGCTTTGTTAGTAAGACTTGGAATCTTTTGATCGGCTGATCAATTCTTCGAAGCCATAGTCTTTACGACGTTTAGTCTATACGTACACAGTGTCAAAAAGGTTTCTACTTCTTGGATCGATGGAAATCAATTAAAAAAAGTGGATGACCTTGACCTTGAGTATGATTTGTAAGATCAATCTTTTTTATTGCGTCATATACTACTCGTCGCAAGGAACAAAAGTCTCACAGGATACATGGATCGCGAGACAACCGTTCTCTTGGAAAAGGATATTAAAGTTCCATTAGTTTTCCAACTCACTCTATAATGTGCTTATATTCCCCAGTCAGATGTAGAGAAAATAACATCTAGTATCGTAAAAATTTCACATCTATCATTAAATATCCTATATCCTTTTCTCTTTCTTTCTTTCCTTCTTTCTTCCTTCCTACCTATTTATTGTAAACAGACCAGTGCTCGCATTCTACATTATGGTAAAGTTTCTTCTCAAGATCACGTATTGACTTCATTCGATAAAAACCAAATTCAAGCCGATGTTTTAATCGTTCAAAGCTATCCAACGGTTCAAACGTAATCCATTCACCCCAACTATAAACAATTTCTTTTTTCTTATGAAGTAATTACCTATTCCTTTTAAAACTTTTATTTATTTTATTTATTTTAAAACTAATGAACGATTATAACGCAAGACCTTCAATATAGATAATTTTTATCAACAAATAATTTCTAATCAATCGTAATTTATTTCTAATTAGTCTATATACTTTTGCTTCTCGTTCGCATATTATTTATTCGAATAAATATTTTATTTCCACATTAAAATATTCTAGGACAATCGATATGTTCAACTCAACGCTTACAAGTAATTGTACCAAAGCTACCCCCTTTCCAATTTCGATGATTTTGAAATATGTTGTCAAGTTTAATGTTTTGTACAACATTTTTTTATAGATAGAATGGCAGTCGACTATAGTCTCTGAGATATTTACAAAAAGCTATCGGTTCCAGTGGATTCTGCCTATAATTGTGCGTTCGTAGCAGCGTATAATCAGCCTTACGGCGCTGCGACCAAATACAATGTTTCTAATCCCCAAATCTAACTCCTATTTTTTGTATATGGTATATAAAAAACGAGGGTTGGGCGCATTTGGGTATTTCGCCGATCCTTTGGATAAAAGCCCCGTGCTGTATCTAAGTTGTGCTTCTTAAATTATCAAACATTGCAAACGTCTTCCGAATTGGAGTAGTAAGGACGTGTGTGACAGTTTTCTGTAGTTTTGTTTGGTTTTAATTTGTTTTTCTGTTGTTTCATTGTGTTGTATGTTGTGTTCTTCAAACATGAGAATCTTTTTTTTTATACATGTGGAAATCCTCATGGATAACCCGTCGCCCTTCTGAGAAGCAGAACTTACCGATTAAAACCCCGCGGTGGCCTACCTAACGCTTAATAGGAGTGCTCCGGGACCTCAATATAATAGAATCCCAATTGTTACTGTTACGACCGTTCGCGGAGAGACGCGATCGCGAGGAAAATGCGTCAGCGAGAGGCGTAAATTCTCGCTACGATTCGGATAATCGACGCCGGGAATTAGTCGTTCCCCTGTTTCGGTTAAGATAACAGAGGTGGTTCAATGAGGTTAACACTGAATTAATAGGGTTAACTTAAACTGGTATATATGACAATATATAAAATAATATAATGAGCACGCCACAAATTATTTAACGATTATACAGTTAGTTTGATACAATAATTCGACTCGACTTTAGAATATTTCTTGATGTATTTGGTAGACTAAGCGACTTGGTTTTATTTGTCAGAACCTCTCGATGCATAACGTTTGACTCCTCAAATGGTACTGATCGCCCTTCGATCCTTTATTTGTCTTCTCTAGTAGATGACCTCCCCTCACTACGCTCGGATCACGCCACCGTTCGCGCCTATGATCACGTATGCCACCTTCTTTATGCGAAATAAAATAACGGTCACGTTAAATGAATCGACGTTTCTAGAACTTGCTCTGTTTGATGCTTGCCGCTACATTGTATATTTGTCGGACAGATGAGACGGTCCGTCTGCGACACTGTAGTGCCATGAGCGACGGTTAGGAATACGGCCTATGGTAAGCCTCGTGGCGTAACAGTTACCTATTTTTGCTTTTTTACAATAGAATGTATCCAATTATTTTCTTGATCTTTATAACGGGGGCAATACTAGAACATAATTAAACATATATTCATGTTTACTTTTGCAAATTATAAATAACAAAATAGACAAAAAGACAAAGGAAATCAAATTTAATGTCGTACTTCTAAAAACAACTCATAGATAATGAGCGACATTTGATTGTAGCTAGTTTTCCTTGAAATTTTCCTTGAGATTGTGGCTGACTTTCATCTGTAAGATAGATGTCCGTTTGAAGGCTTTGTTCGATACGACATTTGATCTCTCAAAAATGTTCTCAAATTGCGTATTTGAGAATAGTTTTCAGAGCTTTACTTTTAGATAGATAGAAAACGTTTACCAAGAGATTGTTATCCGCTCGAATTCTCAGAACTGTATCCATTTGAGATTCGTGTATGTCCAATTTCTGTGGTTTGCGTTTGAAACTGTCGCTTCTAGTCATGTGTTATATAACATGTCGTTGCTGGTGTCACAGGAGTCTCGAAATACAGCGCTAGGATAATCACATTTTTGCATACCATAGCCATCAAAATAGTAACTAAGCAGTAGCAGCATACCTATGCAACCGGCATCCAGCGATGACCCCACCACAGGTACTAAACACTTGATATAAAAAACCCTCCTAAGTCAGCACTCGACAATCTGTTCTCTTCTGTTACGACATTCTGTATCTTTACTCTGTCAGTTTATATAATAAATTTTGCAATAACTATTATAATTGAAGTACCAATCTCACCCTACGTGCAGAATGTGAAATAATCTCGAACCGATGTGACACTGGATTCTCAAAGTCGCAAGGGCCAAAACCTTCAACTTCAATTCTTCGATTCTAATTAGCTAACTTAATCGTTGATCTTTCTGCTTATTTACCAAAAGATTGGTTTTGAACGTGTATTAAAAATACATATGTGCACAAATGCAGTTAAGGACTGAATTAAACTGGCCGAAGATATATAAGAACATGTACCGATTTTCCACAGTTTCTACAAATTTTCACAACTTGGAAATAATAGTAATGGATTTCGTTGAAATTGTTTTACTGAATGTTAATTTATTTTAGATAAAATAATACAGTATCCCATCCTGAAAAATTAACCTGATCTTGAAACGCCTCCCATTACTCTTATAAATAGATCATTAAAATTATTATAATTATGTATTAATATCCGGATATTTGTCTGATGAATTTATAAAAAGATAGGTGTGCGTGCGTGCGTGTGTGTGCGTGTGCGTGCGTGCGTGTGCGTGCGTGCGTGTGTGTGCGTGTGCGTGCGTGCGTGTGTGTGCGTGTGCGTGTGCGTGTGCGTGTGCGTGTGCGTGTGCGTGTGTACAGGGAATGTAAACGTGTCATAAAACTGCAGCATCTATTCAGTATTCTTGAATGGATGCTCCTATGAGAGTACGGTCATAATATGAAGCTGATTCATATTCTAGAAGCAGCTCACCGATAATAAGATTAGTTCGCATAGTATCCACTTACCAGAAATACTTTCAAAGGCAATTTGGGTATTTCTACACGTATACATACTGCTGTATGTAAGAACGGAACAAATGTGTTTCTAATTGCTAATTTTCATATTGCTTATGCAGCAATACACGATAAATTCTTTAGGCTTCTTTCTCTATGCTTTATAACCGATTGTATATTTCGTGGATTTATAATTCGATATTTATAATATATATATTCAGTCAATGCATTATTATAAAAGTTAGTTTTAACATTTTTTCATAGAATTCTAATCTCTTATATTCATTCACAAATGGTTTTTCATCGTAGTTATTTATAATTTATGGACAGCGATTTGAAAATCTTGGAATATAAGCAGTAATTGTCGATACTCCAAGATTAAGTCGGACGCAGTTGAGGTGCAGTTGACGAAGACTAATTAGTTTTTTAGATTGGATCAGCTTGTTGAGTTACTGTCAGCAGATACTTGCTCTGATCAACACAGATACTTGCTCACGATCGGAGAAGTATCGCACTAAATCGTAGTTGAATTATCTACAAAAACAGACTAGATGAGATTGAATCGCTAATTTAACGTCGCACACGGACTGAAAGTTAATGACAATTGTTAAGATATACCGTATGTCGCGCTGAGACTATCGATAAAAGAATAGTTGAAGAAATAGGGAAGTATGCGTCGCGTAGACTAGACGAGAATATATTATACGTTTAATCGCATTAATTATAAAATACCAGGAAACGTATATCATACGCGGATACGTATATCATAGGCTTTTGGCATTGAAGAAAGAATTCAAAACTACGAAGTTAATTTATATGTTTTGGATAGAATTTAAAGATACCTTGTTGGTTAACGTCAATTTTTTTCATGTCAAAGCGAAGAGTTTCTGAGGACCTCACGGATGGCCAGCGAAAGCGACTGTGCAAGTGTCGTTTCTAAAAGTATCATTTGCAAACCTTCAATTCGGACGAACACGGAAATAATCTTTCTTACATTTTGTTCACAAACCTGTATCAAATGAAGTGAATTCGTTCTATAACCCTGTCGAAGTCCCTACATCTCGGATAAATTACTTTGATAGTTTAACCACAACGAAAAAAGACAAATAGTTGCAAGGATACGTAACATGTTGGACAAATCACAGTTTACACACATTTCTCACATTTCTTTGTTTACTTACGTCTCTCTCTCTCTCTCTCTCTCTCTCTCTCTCTCTCTCTCTCTCTCTCTCATAGTCATAATTTATTAGTCGCTAGCTTTCTCTCGTTCGAAGATAAAATCAAGGATGTTTTAGCCGAAAATAACATCATGTTTAAGTCATTTTGTTGGCTTTTCAAAAGTACGAGTTCTTCTTTTAGAATATGGTATTCCATCTATAGTTCTGCAGAAAGTAGGCAAATCAAGCATAATCGATGCTTTCTATAATACCTTGTTATCGATTAGAGCGATATATAATAAATGATTCATTCGAATAAAAGAACCAGAACATCAGTTATTTTTTTCCAAACGATTCTAAATGCAAATATTAATTAGGAAAGTCATGAAATATATTCCTACAGTCCTTGTAATTGTCTTTGGTTGAACGTAAATAAATTTAAATTACTGTGACAAAAACTTATAAAAATCATACAATTTTAACGTAATGTGTATGCATTTACATACAAATTTGCGTGAAATCAACAAATTTCTTAAGATTGGTACTGAGGTGCTTTTATAACCATACACAGAATATCATTAATCAATAAAGAATAGAAATCAACGTCACACGTAAATTTAGGTGATTCATTATAAATTCAAACCTTTTGGAATCTTAAATACCTGTATGTGTATATCGTATTATTAAAATTATTTAATTGCATTTGTTTAAAACATTTTATTTACACGTTAGTGATAGAGAACATTCAGCTTGTCCTGCACTTTTTCAGTTCTTTGAAATAGAAACATCTTTATTTTAAAACATTTATCTAAACAATGAGGCACAAGGTTGTGCTGGAATATGAATTGCGATAAACATCCAGAATGCACTATCCTTGGAAATCTTGAAGGATTACATCTTCCATATGCGTACGATAAACGCCTGACCTGTCCCAATCATAGAATTTCGAGATTTTTCATAATATACATACAAAGAGTTGAAGAATTACGCTCCTTGGACAAAACAGATTGTGTAACTTCGGGTCGCGTTCGTTCGGAAGTAGTATAGTAAGATTGTACTAATGCACCCTTCCGATCAATGATCAATCCTTTGGAATCTGTAAGGCGATTAAAATTCTGTTTGGCAACATTTTGAAGCTACTCTTAGTTTTTGCACTGACAGTGCGTCATAAGCGCCCGCCGAAAACACTACAGTAATACAACTATTCTTGTTATACGCGACACACACACGCGCGTGCGCGCACACACACACATACGTGTAAGTACGTTTTGATTATATTACACGTACATGTATCGTCGCGTAAATTTCAGTCCGATTATTTGGAACATAACATTCAAGTCCGTAATCCCGTATATATATACTATATGTATATGTTATTTAATATAGGTTTGAGGTTGGTTTTTAATAGATTCACACAGATTCTATTATACTTTGTATATTTCGCCACCTCGTACAAAACGTCTCAACACACCGGATACACTCAGATAATTAACACGTGGTCGTTAGAAGTCGTACCAACTTAACTTGTAGGAACTAGCGATCATACCAACTTAACATTTCTTAACAGTATATACACAGTATAATATATCCTATACAATGTAGTTGAAGTTACCGACATGATACGACTTTTATTAACAATTAATAAAACGTTTCGACTTTTATTAATCAAGTTACGGGGCCTCTACTAACATTTTCTGTGTTTTTTGTTGCCCTGCCCACTTTTACATCAGGTTCGTTGACACGTCTCGATCCAAAGAATATCTCCTCAATCCAGTGGCTCTCTGATTTTGCATCAGATTCCTCTGTATTTTCTCTAACGACTGTTCGGCTTTCTGTTCGTTTGCGCCATGTTCCAACCTCCTGGCAGCTCTTCGATTTTGCATCGAGTTCATCCGCGCTGTTTTTTCCAATGACTCCCCAACTTCGCATGTTATTCGTTCATGCAGTTTCGAGCCATTACGGCTCCTTAACTTTGCACCAAATTCGTCCACAAGTGACTTTCGTGCTGGTCGAAACACCGCACCGGTTAGTAAAAATGCGTCTCCAATAACAAACAGTTGTCAAATTGTTCGCGAATATGTTACAGCCGCCGGTCGATCTTTTCAAACATGCAATGTAACAAGTTGACGCACAATTCTCAAACACCAAGAAATACAGTGGTGTTCCTCCGGGGTCTCTCTAAACAGATTTCCGAGCGCCGTGGGTGCACCAAATGGGTTTCCAAATTAGAGTTCATAGCTTTTAGTTAAAATTACATATACTATAGCTTGTACAAGCAAACTATGTTTGCATTTGCTATCTGGAATATAAAAAATAGGCAAACATTGTGCGAAGGTTATATACTAGAATATTATATGTTTTCTGTATCCGAACGCATAGAGAATAGTGATAAAAATGAAATAATGTAATACGTACAATTTTACCGCCATTTCAAACCCCGTATTAAAATTTTCTATTTACTCAACTACCATTTTTTCTAAAATCTGTTTAAAATCTGTAGATAGAAGACGCTGAAAATGATTAGTTCCAAATGTAATATGTAGCTTGTGCAATCATTGTGCATTTTCAGCATTAATTATTATAAAGAAAGAAATTAATTCTCTTTTTTCATCATGATAATGTTCGATCAGACACATCGCAAACGTTAAACAAAATAATTGGAATTAAGTTTTCGGGAGCTACGTATTGGAACAGTGTACAACATAGAAGAGTATATGTATAGTATACTACGTATATCAGCACACATATATATAGCAGATTGAACGTCAGTTTGGGATCAATAGATGCAATGTGTCACGAATTCTCGTACGTTACAAATATTGCATGTTATGGCATGGTCGAAACTTCGATTGGCGAACATACATATAGTATGTTCAGTACATATACCTATAGTACATGATGCGCTGTTCAAGGTCAGTAAGATCGTCCAATCTTGAGTTATTAAAAAAAAAAAAACGCTATTCGATTGATAACAGAATCGCTCACAATTTTTTATTTTATAAAAGTATTCTACAAAACACAGAAAATATTTGTGAAAAATGCTATTGACAATTGGTTTAGAAGCCTGTTCTATTCTTTCTTGAAGCGTTTTCATCGTGTATTTCTATAACGGCACCGAATTCCAATCGATGGATCACCGATGGTTTTAAAATAATAAGTACTATGTCTTGTAGTTTACCTACGTGACGTGATTCGATCTGATTCCACGTGATTTAATATATCTTCTATACCTTTATAATGATTCTAGCAAGCAACTGACATTATTTTGTTTTTTATATCTAAGAATTTTGTTTATTATTATTTAATTTGTATTTTACAATTTGTCCAGCTGGACATTTGGTAAATTTTTCTAACTTAATTGCTAAATAACATATGGATGGCTACCCCCAGCGGAATACCAGCGGGATTCGAGTTAGACTATTTTATTTCTTTAGCGAGGTCAGTGGGGTGTTTTCTTTTTAGTCTTCTTTCTATGAGAGTTTTGCTCGCTTCAGCAACCAGCTGGTTTGGAAGTGTTGCGGTTCTTACCCAAGATTGCGCGATGATCATGCACATTATAGATGTCTAGTCAAGTGTATCTCTTTAGTTATATCTATTTAGTTATTTTGAATAGGGTACATCAATCGTTTAAATTGTAATGACGGATCCAGTGAAATTACTGACTTCTTGTCCAGTAACACAAGCTATCAAAGCAGCTATCTATACTATACACTAATGCAAATTGTGCACAATCTTGGAGGATTTAGATTACGAAGTAAAATTATTCTCATCTTTAACTTTAAAGAATGAATTGATAACTCTGAAGGATTTAATGAATCAAGCAACTCTACAGGGCAATGAACAATGTGTTGCTCGTCCGCTACTGCCTCGGCTGAGAAATAAGTTTGAGAAGGAGCATCAACTTTATCTAAAATGAAATTATTAATACTGTTTACCGATTTATTTGTTGGAGCCAGCAAATGGCTGTGTTATTAAAAAGAGTAATGTCAGAATAAATGTAATCAACTGATTAATTGGTGACCTTGTTTATATCACAGAGAAGTTATCGAGTGAAACATTTCCATGTGTTCGTAAAGTCTCCGTTACCCAGCTTTAGAGTTACAATCAGTTGTCGATCAGTTATCAACGAATTATCAGCGATCTAACTAATGAGTCATTAGCGATCCTATTTTTACGACTTATACACTTATACAATCTCGTCCATTAAACCTCACCGACCAACCATTCTCTACATATAAATCTCTACAAATAACTCGGAGAACACGTTTACATTACTGTCTTTATGAAGTTATTATATGAAGTTATCACGAAGATCGCTGAAACTACTAGTTAGAATTTAAAACATTACATGTTCTACCTACATGAACATTACATGTTCATATCTACATTACAATACAACACCGTTGCACCTATCCCAGAAAAGACAACTGCAAGTGCAATTGGAGATTCGGAGCGTAGTTTTCCTAGTTCCACTGGGACATCCAGAGTATCGTATCATATATAATTGTTTGGTCGTTATTTAGGATTAATTCATTTCTCATAGTATTATCATGTAATTTTTGTCTGTTGCAAGAGATCGTACGATATGATCAATTTTATTCAGGGCAGAAAATCGCATCATTAAATTCCAAGTCTAGCATGACTGCTGAGTCTGGATGCGGTGTAAGATATCCTGATATACTATCTCTATATTTCATCCACAAAGATAGCGTGTCAGATATTTGACAAGCAGCTAACATCACAGAGAATAAAGATCCAATATTTGAAGCAGAACTTGTGAGAGCCGCTTTTGTGAGAGTTGTCTCTATGGATGATACCGAATACCTAGGTCTGTTACTACTACTATACTCTCTCTCTATATATATACTCTATATACTGTATATTGAAAAAACGACTAGTTCGTACAGAAGGGGAAATTTAAAACACCAAACAACGAGTTCAAAAAACATAGATTTTAAAAAAATAGATAGAATTTTACATAGATTTAACATGAGCAATGGTCGCTGCTAATATTCCTCGGCGTGCTTTAGAAAACAATTTCTCTATCCAAATCTTTAGGTCAAAATATTTCAAAATAATCGACGCTACGGAAGAATTAATTAGACAATTACTATAATGCAGGTATTCAATATATGAGGGAAGATATAGCAAATCATTAGTAGAGCTAACGGTTTTACTATAATATATCACATTTAACCGATGTACGTAGACTTTTATGACATTTTGTGACATTTGAAACATTTTTCTAACGAGCAATTACAGCACAAATTCTTCTTTTTAGACGTATGTAGTGTCAATAGGTGATCAAAATGAAAATGAATTTCCGTCTATTACTTCCATTCAGTTCGTTGGAAATCGAGCAGAGAAACAAGAAGTGGGTGTGAAATAGAATAAAAATCTACTAGGCCTACTGTGTGCGGAAATCAGAATAAGAAATATCAAGTTCAAACGAGAAAAAAATATTCGTCAATTGTAGCGCAGTGTCACTGTCGTACTCGGCTAATTTCTAAATATCAGTGTATAGAAATAACGACTGTGGTGCAGCCATTCATTTAATGTTTTAAACGATCATCTTACAGCGTATCATTCATGAGTATCATTCATATCGTACATCATCATCATTGTAAAACTCCTGCGGCATCTATGATTTAAGCTTTTGTTAAATAAAAAATTGAATATGAATATTACTTTGTAAAACAGAAAGTCTCTTTTACAATGATACATGTTTTTTATATATTGCGTTACATTTGTTATTTAATATAGGTTTGGGGTTGGCTGTTGATAGATTCACACAGATTCTATTATACTTTGTATATTTCGCCACCTCGTACAAAATGTTTGAACACACCGGATACACTCAGATAATTAACACGTGGTCGACTCCTAAGACAAAAGAGCGTCGTTAGAAGTCGTACCAACTTAGCTTGTAGGAACTAGCGATCATACCAACTTAACATTTCTTAACAACATTTAAATTTATATATAATGTAAAACGATACAAGTACGCCGAAAAATTTGAAAATTTTTACATTCTCCGTGCTCGCCAGAATCCATACGGTGGTGTAAAGCAGGTTGCATTTGTTTGGGAATATCTAACGAAAATTACATTGGCTAGAATTTGAAAAGCAAGCCTCACAACCGATACTTTTATATATGTACTAACTGACCTTCGTATTCATTTCGCTGTTTAGAATCAACACTTCAAATGTGTCTCACATATTTATTAATACCTTGTGTCTTATCAAATTGATTTAGTTAACCATAATTGCGTAACATACCAATGACAATAATATATTGTCAATGTTACCTATAAACTACTTCAAACCCCATATTTACAATTCTGAATTGCTGATTAAACGTTAGGTTTCGAATTACGACAGTTCAATTTGGTTAAGTTTATCGCGCCATTACATTTACGTGACGTAAATTGTGTGGTGAATAAAAGGCAAACGTAAGAAAGGTTTACTAATATTTGTCTAAAATGCCAAACATAAATTATGTGATAAAATTATGTAATAAATTATCTTATTTAATTTGTACTATTTTTATGTAAAATAGCCTACATTCTGTTCTTTATATCAATATGAAAGTGAATATCTTTTCTGAAGAATAACTTGTATTCCGTTTTCATGGTTTCAGAGAAGCGTAAAAGTTGTAAGAGTGGAGGGAAGAAATGGATCTAGAGAACATGTCACAGTGTCATTGCACAAACATCAGAATGCCAATCGCAGTGGTAGGTATATTAAAAGTCGCTAATATTGTACATATATAATAATATAATACATATTTATAATAAGAACGCTATTTTTGCTCATTAATACCTTCATTAATTTCAAACCGATTATTGTTTTTGTGAACATCTTATGCAAGCTATATTCAAAGATTTTCTATGATAATAATTACAAAATTTGGCAAGTTTGGAAATTCTCGCATAGAAAATACTTAAAACAGAATTGAATAGAATTCTGTAAAAATATAGTTCAATAAAAGCAGACTATAGAATGTTCGTAACATAAACTAATTTTTAGACATAACAAGCTTAAAAACGTTACTATTAGCAGACCATGAGCATAACGCTTGATTACAACGCGCGATACGATCCTCTGAATGAAAGAACACATTACATTTATTTAAAGAACTTTTTCTATAAAAAGAGTGCGTCTAACTAACTTACAATTATTAAGTAGATTAATTTATTTTGTCTAATACATTAAAAGACAGAAGAAAATATACTACGTGCCAATAAATTTATGTAAACGAAAAAAATATTAATGTAACATTATTTATTATTATTTCGAAGTTTCTAAGATTATTACTTATACCATTTGTGATTATATGTTCTATTTTTATTCGTCTAGGACACGTGACAAAAATTGAACTGGAATTGATGGAAGCTCCGGATGACACGATCCCCGTTGGACCGATGTCATCTGAATTGAATATTACCGGTGAAAGTAATTCGAGTTATCCGGATGGTGAGTTAAAAATCCCACAATACTCAGACAATAGTAGCTCTTATTGTCCGTGAATTCGAAAGTTTTATATGGACACGGTTCGCTTTGCCATTTTAGATCATAGGATCCCAAAAGATCCGAGATACATCTAAAGATTTAAAGTTTATCACAGAGAAATCAATCCTTTCGTGCTATCGCGTTTGATTAAACGGACATTTCAATTTGCCTTCCCATGAAAAATCTGGCGTAGGAATTCATAAGGATAGAAATTTAATCTTGAGAAATAGTAGCCAGAGACTGATAGAGAAAGTGAAAAAAGGTCGTTGGAAGAACTGAAAATAACAAGGGCATGTTAGCATGGTAGCAGTGCATAGCTGGCACGATGTATTTAATTGCGAAATTAACAACAACAAACGAACTCAATAATAAATATATACATTTTCATTAACTTCTAATATAATATGCGTGTATGTTAATGAAATGAAAGAGATACGAAATGTAAGTCGAATAGAGAGAAGTTTGGCAGGTTATTCATTGATTAACGGCAACATTAATTTCGTATTTCAAGTATAAAATTAAATCGCTTGTAACGTGCAAAATAAGCCTCGAATGACATTTTTGTACAGGCTGTTCGAAAGAATGGTTCTACACCGTGAAATGAAATTCAAGGTCAAGACTTTTTTTATTCCATCGTATTCCACTGTACGAGAATAAAAAGTCCGGAAGGAATTAAAAGGTCTGGATCGCAACTTAACCGTTCTACAATGAAACTTTAATTTATTTTTCCAAAAAAGAACAATTCAGATGCGACCACTTTCGAACAACCTGTATGTGCACGAATCTTTTTAATTATCTTGATACCTAGAATCATAGATTATACATATATATCTGGCCCTCTTTTTTCGACAAGCAAGGAGGATAATAGCAATTCTAATTTGTAAAAGAATAAAACACTACTCACAGCTACACTACCAAACTGCCACAACAATGTTACGTTTAACAGTGTTAAGCGTAAAATTTCAAGCTACAAAAGCCTCGAAGCTCTTAAAATATTACTCGATAAACGAAAGAAAACAAAAATTGCAAAGACCACTATAATAAACGTATACACGTACTCATCACATCATATATAAATGACAAACAAATCAGCAAAATATTACGTAATATATAATATGCGATACGTTACCGAGTACAAGAAAGATGAAATCAGCCGTTGGCGGGAAGAAGGTAAGGCATATCTGGACAAGTGTCGTTCTTTGGTAATGGGTACTTTCCTGGGCTATAATGTTACACAGTACCCGGGCACCTATAGGGCCATAGGGGTTGGGATTACGCCCAACCAGCGCACAAGGTACCCAGTACCATGCTACCTGGATTAGTTAGGCCTGCAGGGGCTTACGCCGAAGGCCATTCGGGGGAGCCAATACTCCTTAAATCGGCCCTCTTGCCAGCACTTGGCCATCAACCACTGCCACCACGAGTCCAAACCCATAATCGGCCGAGTCGAGGGCTCGCTACACTCTCTGCGCTTACACTCGGCCCCAGTGGTACCATTCTTAGTCATTGGTGGGACAAACTTGTGGATGTACCGCCACGTCTCTGCCGGCCGGTTACCCTGTTAACCGTGCTCGACAGACCCAGATGAGACTCACGTTAGCGGGAGCCAAGGTACAACGTACTCGGCGACTTATCTCGACGGTCACACCCTTCGCTTCAGGATCGTGGGTGCGCTATTACCCAAGGCCACGTTAGGGTAGTGTAACATTACTTAGAAGCCTTATACTCTCGGCGACCTTCCTTGTACATAGAGGACTCACGTAAGCGGGACGCTTGCCCCGACGGTCCTCCCTGGCTGCGGGAACGTGGGTTTGCCAACCTCCATAGACTCACATAAGCGAGTCCTTCCTACGGGAGGAATACCTGGACAAACGTAAGGTCTTGAATCGACTAGATACGGGTCGCGAAAACTTCGCTAGTTGGCTCTCGATCAGTTTTTCTTCGAGATATGCCGCCGGGACAGATTACATGCGAGGCGAGCTGAATTTTGCGAAACTTACTTAGAAGAATGGTATGGACATTTTCCAAGCAGTGAAATGTCATTTCTATGCGACAGCAAGTAGCAATTGTTTAAGTATAGCGATAGATGTGTGTATTGAAGATACCAAATATGTATGAATGGAAATTTTGGCCTTTTTATTACCAACAAAGTCATATTTGAAATGTTATTCCTCGACATGCGAAGCAAACTTCAATGTCCGTGCTTTGTTTATTCGCGATTCAAACTAACGAATAATTTACGTGGCAAAGATGATTGGCATATATAAATCGGTCTGAATCGTCTGTGTCGCAATCTATAAGATATCGATATCGTGTTTCGAGCGTGCGGTTTACTTCGCGCCACGGGAAGATAATAATCATTACGAAACGCATACTCGCAGCAGTGCATGCCGACACAATTTATCTGTTAATTTGGTACATAAATTTCGTCGGGCAGCAGTTCAATTTCCGGACTTATTACACTCGCATGTAATTTCCGATTAGATGCAGTGAAACTGGTCAAGTACGGACTTGTTCTCTGAACATCGTTGGAACTGCTTTTCATCTTTCTCCTTAACATTTTCCTACAAAAGACTACGATGCACGCCCTGAAATCGTTTCTGTTCACGTATGGGAAATCCAATATAGAACCGCCGACTAAACTTCAGGGTTGGACGATAAGAGAAAAAAATGCTGAGTCATAACCCAACTATTAATTTTCCTTCATCGAACTTTATTATAAATTTACCACTTACAAGCAATAGAATGACACTGAACCGGAGAAAGGAGGCTGCGCAAGAACAGGGACTAGAACAAGAACTGCCCGAGTTGGCTGAAGTCTCGGCTTATATGCGTTTTGGTTTGTGGATGTTGAGGGGCTCGGTATAGGTTATGATGTGGAAAAGTGTCCGAAGGTCGGGGGTCGATGTCTTATCTATGATGTAGACTAAGGTATGCCATAGCTTCTGTGTAGGCTATGATGATAAGGTGGTGATGTGTCCAAAGGGGTCGAAGCTCGGAGTCGATGTCTTATCTCTGATGTAGGTTGAGATGTGATTGATGTCACACCGGCAATGATCTAGATCAACCAATAGAAAGGGTAAGTATAACATACCCAGGCAAGAGAACAGGAACAACGCCTTCCTAGAATCGTAGAATGTCTAGAATCGTATAACGAAACCGACACATCCTGCCGGACATACGATAATTGAGCCCACAGGTTTCGAGCACAATTTGTGGAATTCTTCTTAATTTCGCTTTCTTTTTGCTTTTGCCAGAATTTCGTCTGGTACGGTCGCGTCTCGAGGTAGCCGTTTTTAATTTCATTCTTCCTGTGAGATATAGATCTTCTTGCGGAGAGCGCCGGGGCGATTCATAATTCGACGCATGGAGCATCAATCACTACTAGTTTTTAAAGTCTCAAGCAATGTTCAGGTCGTTGAACGATTCGACTTTGCAATCGAATTTTTGCGTTTAGCGCTCAGTAAGAAATACACGCGATTGGATGTAACACTGTATACGAATTATTACGCGTGCCTAGCCAACTGCTTCACGATCCGTCGAACGTCGAATCCTGTTTTGAACAGTTGTTTTCAGCGCAAACGTTCCGCTAAACAAATCGAACAAAAAGAATAACAACAAGAGTAAAATATTATGATCTGAGAAAGCGTTGAAAGAATAGACGAACAAATACACAGTTTTTTGAACAAGTTAAGCTGCGCCTGTGACGATAAGTTCTACCAATGTTTTAAGAATTCAAAAGACGCTGCCGCCGACAGAATAGGATATCTGTATTTCACCGTCTTAGGGACGCAATGCTTCCGAGAAGATTATCCTGCTTCTTGCAAAACTCAAACCTCATAAGTGCGATTAACGTGATATTCAACATGGAATTTTCTTCTAACGACGAAAGCGTTCGAGTTGAGATTATTAAAAAAATTTGTTCGTGTGATTGTTGGCAGCATTGGAGTATCAGTGGTTTGACGTGCAACAGTTGTAGTAAAATTTCGGCGAACCTCGAGGATGTTTGCTATTCGATTAGTGTTGTCAAATAAATCTACTAATAAATATTAATCAACATAATAAAGCTCGAGAATGTATGATAAAGTTACAAAATACATAGCTGCATAAAGATAAATATTGCATTCTGCCAAAATTACGACATTTTGAAAACATTTTGAAGTGGAAGATAAATTATTTTTACACGTATAACTCTCGGATGGGAGCGAGTAGCGTAAGAGATAAGCGAGCAAAATTAAATCGGCTTTACCGTCCAAAATCCACCCGATTTTCTCGATTTTATGAGAGATGGTATACGGACAGCTGGAGGTTAATGAAGTATTTCCCGCCTCCTATTCATCTATGTGGATTTTCGAATGCGCATAAGCACACAGACTTTGCATCTTCCTCGGAAATTTCAATCCCGATCAAATTGGTAGAACGAATTTTTCGATTTTTAGAATGATACCGCCACAAGCGAAAAAATAAAGGAAACAGTGATCTGTGATACACATGGCAAAACCAAAAATAAGATAAAGGAAACACCAAAAATAGGCCACCTAAATAATTTTTTCAATTTTTCAAATACAAAGAAATGTTTGAAACAAAAGTTGTTTGGTTTCGATTAAATTGGAAAAATTTTTCTCAGGTGGACGTGTTTACGAATTTTGAAGGCCACCTCCATTTTTTTAAATGAAACCACATATTTTTAAACGCCTATATATTGCGCAATATACGTATTTGTCTATCTTATGTTTTATCTTTTCATTTACATTTGAAAAATAAAATATGAATGATATAAAATATAAAAATTGAGAATTAGAAAAATGTAAGAGACGAAACTCTAAAGATTACTTTTGCTACGTATCTGTGGATCAAACAAATAGAAGCATGCCGGCCGCCGATCCATCGTTCCTGCCGGTTATTATCTGTCAAGGGAACAAAATTTACATCAAATTCAAATTCATTTGAAATTTAATATCTTGATATTTGCTTATACGAAAGATACGAGTAACTGATGTTTTGTTTGCTCATTAAAAAATATAATTCCCATTTAGACATACAAATGTGACCTTCGCGGCGACCTTTTCAAGTTCGTTGCAAGATATAATTAACCCATTTGCATCCAAGCGCGGATTAATCCGCGCACTGCGACTGTCTTCTATCACCAAGCGCGGATTATTAAGCGCGTTGCGGCTGCTTTTTTCTATTTCCATTTTAATCTAAATAATTTTTTTTAAATAAATAATTTTTACTTTTTTTTATGTTATAAAGAAAGTAAGATGCGATTTTTGCGAAGTAACATTGTCTACCAATCGTTTTGAACAGTAAATTTTTGATAAACTCCATGAAGAATTCGGATGTCGTTTACTGTACCTACGACCGACCGCGCGCGGTGATAGGGACCAGTCCTCTGAAGTAGGGCCATGATGCAAATGGGTTAATATCGGTGTAACTTGTTCCTTTCGACACCGTACAATATTTATTTCAAATATTTTCCCGTATCGGCTAGAGTTTTCGATATGTTTACACATTTCCAGATAAACGAGGCTTAGGTTTAGTTTAGTTTAGAAAATTTGGCGAATTTTTAATAATTGGAAAATGGGGTATATTTGATGAAATAAGTAATACGAGGGTATATGTTGTAGTAAATTGCGAGGATGTGAAAAACACCGTGTCTTTTATCGAAATCGCTATTTCAGAATATGAGACACGAAGTCGTACACGTATATCTATTCTGTTCGTAATTAGGTCCTTGATACTCATTTTGTACGTAATTGTAAAAAATGATCGTACCCGTAAGTAAAACATCGATGGAATCCAAAAATCATGCAACGTTTTCGTACTATTCGTCATGAATAAATATGGTTGGATTTTTTCAACTATCTGTCTGCGCTTGCTCGTGCATCTCGAGCGGTTGTTGCGTTTGAGCAATGTAGGTGTACTATGTTTCTTACAAGCGTTGAATGAGTTACAATTCCAATTAGCTGGTGCAAGTGGCCAGTTTAAGCGCGTTCTGGATGAACTCGAACAATTCGAAATCCTGTTTCATATTTCTGGGCAGATGTTCTACTTTCTCTCTCACTTTGGCTTTTAAGGAAATAAGGTTTGTAGCATTAGTGACGGGAAGAATGCAGCTGTGAGTAAATTGTTGCCTGGAAACCTTGCAATATTATTACCATCGACATTCAGAAATCATTGAGGATACTCGAGGAATATGGTATATCGCAGATGTGTTTGCCCTAGAGCCTTCAGCGGTTAGCCAAGAAAATCATTTTGGCCACCCAGAAGACTCATTAGCCTTTATGCGTTCAGTCGGAAACTGAAGGGCATATAAAATACCTACTGTTTAAATCGTAAATATTTAAAGAATTAATTACTGTATGACAGATTTGAAAGTTTCATGCCAAAGTTTCATGGATTGTCATACATAACTCTGTTGTGAACTACACTGTTTGAAGTCCCACCTATATAAAAACAAAGAGATCTCGACGATGTACATCGATTTCAGTGAATCCTTCGATACCTGAAGAAGGTAGCTGCAGTAGTAGGGAAACATCAGGAGGAAATTCCTTTCGGACACGGCTCTTACCCAAAAGCCTCAAACAGTTTTGTTCACAAGAGTGTTATATTTATTTAGACAATAAACTTTAAATAGTAACTCGAATGATGTTGTAATAGGCAGTCCAGAACTAGGTGCAGTTATACTCAGAGCTGAAGAGGCCTTGATAGTTATTTTCGTACTCTTTCTATGGGCTGCGGCAATTGCGTTATTCTTCAATCGATGGGGCAAGATAAGAATGTTGGAACCATCTCAACCAAAATTCCTGCCACAAGACGAACAAAATTGTACCACGATTGAACAAAATCAACTTCAGGTAATGCATAAATATATATTTTATTTATAATTGACACTTTATGACTATACTTTAGTATTGTGTACTGTGTATTGATCTTTGTGCTGTCTAATGCTGAGTTCAGACTGGCTAAAATTGTTTGCCAACTATTCATAGTTGTAGCATTGTTATTCGTTTAGTGTTGGTACGCGCAGCCACTTGTTGATTTTGTCCGTCTGTAAATCTCAATATATGTAAAGACTTGCTGCTCGTATCAACTGCATGTTTCAAATAGTAAAAGCAAATAATGTTAGAAGGAAAAATGATCGACAGCATCGATGCTAGAAGAGAATAAATTTTGATACAAGAAACAAATAATTTATTAAGAAACGAAGATGAATTGAAAAATTCTATCGAAATGTCATATGAGAAATTACTTACCATGATCCAATAAATATTAGAAACAAGTATAAATTTTCGTAAAAATATCAATTTCAGTCAAAGAAGGAATGTTGATTACGTTAAATTTTCTACCAACGAATGATTCTCACGCTGACTGTTCAGAAGGCAGTAACATCAAAGTTTGCAAGCTACTTTACATCTGCTCGTAAGTTATTTGCAAATAATTCGCGAGCTCTACTACAGGTGTCACGTCGGTTCGAGATTATTTCACGTTCCGCACGTAAGGTGAGAGATTGGTACTTCAATTATGATAGTTATTGCAAAATTTATTATACAGGATGGTTGGTAATTGGTGGTACAAGCGGAAAGGGGGTGATTCTACGTGAAAAAAGAAGTCGAAAATATAGAATAAAAATTTTTCGTTTGAGGCTTTGTTTTAGAGAAAATCGACTTTGAATTTTCGCTCGGTACGCGTGCACTTTATCATGTCTCGTTATAAAGTGGATATTGTCGCAGTTTAAGTTTGTTTTTGCCGTAACGGAAAATTAGGAATACATAATGAAATAATATGAGGTAATCATGAAGTTTATTATTACAAAAATTGCCGAAGAAAAAAACGAAAAATTTTTGTTCTATATTTTCGACTTCTTTTTTCGCGTAGAATCAGCCCCTTTCCGCTTGTACCACCAGTTACCAACCACCCTGTATAAACTGACAGAGTAAAGATACAGAATGTCGTAACAGAAGAGAACAGAATGTCGAGTGCTGACTTGGGAGGTTTTTTATATCAAGTGTTTAGTTCCTGTGGTGGGGTTATCGCTGGATGCCGGTCGCATAGGTATGCTGCTACTGCTTAGTTACTATTTTGATGGCTATGGTATGCAAAAATGTGATTATCCTAGCGCTGTATTCCGACACCCCTGTGACACGGGCACGAATACGTCTGGATCCTGCATTATAATTGGTACCTTTGATGTAACGTCGTAAGAACTTGAATAAGGAATGTTCTCTGTTAGTGAACAGACGAGTAGTGACTCGTTGTTCACAAATAAGTTCACAAGTGTCCAACGCTGTTGACGAACGTAATTTGTAAACAACAATGTGGACCTAACGTAAGACGATCGAAAGTCTCCTACACAATCCTAATTACTTATATAGTAGTAAAAAATCTTTTACTCGAGACTGACTGAATTATCGATGGCATCTTCTAATTGAGACGAACTAATTGAAATTTCCTAACTCAATTAGACATTAATGGCCGCGTCCTGATTGGCGTTCCACTCAACTAACAGAATTTAATTGCTTTAAGCTTTCTGGTTGAAATTTACTTAACGGATCTTTAACGATCAAATCCAATGAGAATAACATCCATACGTTACCCTTAATCGAGGTATAACAGCTTTCTGAACGTCCGTCAGGACAAATTGCAGGAAACCTTATATAAAAACATAAAAAGAAAAATATAAAGGTAAAATTCAAATTTAAAGACAAAAATGGCGAAAAATCTTAGTCAATTTTTATCAATCTTTCAAATCATTTATTATTATTTCAGAGATGCTTGACCCGAACGCAGCTATCTTACATCATTTTCCACCAAATCGAGGTTGTACAATGCGACTATAAAAATAACATACAATTTCTTAATACCCAATACATAATCCACTACCAACAACATTTATCCTTAAAAAAATGTGCCGCATTCTTCCCGTAATTATCCTATGCGAAATATTATACATTTATAACTTTTGTTGCAGGACCGCATACTATTTATTGCTAAAATTAGTTGCTTTCAAACTTCTAATTCCTTATTAGGAAAAAAACAAAAAATACTTTGTTATCGGTATCACAATAAATCGCTGTATTTCTATCAACTTATATTTCTTGACACGGACTTGGACACACACAAACGCGCGCGCGCACGCAGATCACAATATATTTTTTTATTTAATTATTTACATTCACAATTTGTCCAATTTGGACATTTGGTAGAATTTTTTAGCTGTTTGATTATCATGTGGGTGACTATCCCCAGCGGGGTACCATCCTTTGTGAGATCTGCTGGGTGTTTCCTTTTCAGTCTTCTTTCTATACTTGATATGTTGATCGAGATCACAATATGGATTGTTTTCAAACTTTGCACTTCTGAAATGCTATTTTACTTTTATCGTCCACCGATTCATTTCTGATTTCTTCGTCGTGATTTCAAATAATCACTATGTATTTATCTTGACATTTCGACTTTATCATTTACTAGATTCAAATTTCCTACCAGATAAACAATTTTATATGCAATTAGAGACTTAACATCTCGGACATAAAATGTAAAATTTAAGGAAAAATGTTTCATTGAAAAACATGGATTGAACACCGGCATACATATTTACATATGCATAAATTCATAACGGAAAGGAGCAACGCAATAACATATAACGTAGATATAACAAACATGAGAGACATATAACATTTCTGTTATGCATTAATGTTTAAGATATGAATAATATATTATATACGACAAATTCTTATTAATTATATGTTAAATAATTAATAATTAAGAGAAGAGAAGAGAAGAAATCGAAATTTTCATCTAGCTAGGGAACTGGATTTCTTATATTTCTCAATATATTGAGAAATATTCTATACTGAAATACTGTGTCTTTTACATATTCAATTCATTTCAATGGAAGGATGTTGCAAAAACCTGAATTACCATTAAATAAATTAAAAATTGATAGACAATTTATTTTCTATAGAAATTAAAAAGATTTTTGAAATATTAACGTTTCCAAATGGAATACTGTTTTTGATAAAAGCTTGATTTATATGTAAACAAAATGATCATATATGTAGATATAGACATGTATACATAATAATTATTAATTATACCTAGAATAATGATCTATTCATCTTAATTTTATATAACACGTAGGTAATACTTTTCAAATCTGTATCATATTATTTTACCCTCACAAGAGTCAACAACCACCACAACCCATTAGTCATCCAACTAGTTGACACGATGGATCAGACCCGCAGACTAAAAAGAAAATACCCTTTAGATTGAAACATTAAATTCAACTAGAATCAAACATAATATAAATTATTATAATCCAAGTTACTGTACCACGCCAAATGAAGTTACTTAACATTCTCAATGACAATTGCTTGTAAATTGACGACCAACTAAAAAAAAAAAAAAATTTTTACCCTGTTCATCACGACTTTCTCTAAACAAAGCATCGTACCTTCAAACACGCATGTAGATTACAAAGATCAATTGAACTGTTTAAAAATGGCAGTCAAAATTAATTTACAAATCATCTGTTCGTTTGTTCGCAGAACCGACATACATTCTCAAAATGCAATATTCTTTGCGAAGAGTGCCCAATAAGGCACGACTCGAACTACGCTTTGGGACAAATGAGACCGAGGCAAAACAGTGCGTTCATTGGCTCCAGCGTGTCCTTTCTCCCAGGTGGCGAAGGTACAGCGCGTCGCACGAAAAGCGCGTTCGACCTTCAATTTTCCGTGTTTACGGAAAATAACACCCTCGACTCTTCCAGTGAACAGGATACGTTAAAGAATTTTAAGCCAGCCTGCGATTCCACGAAATTATTGCTAGACGAACGAAAGACAAGCGTCTATCAGTTGGACAAAACCGGGACAACCAAATCTTTCTGTCGAAACAGAGGAATAAGTGTTTGTCAATTCGATGCTTCACCAAAATTATGGCAACGAGATCGTGGAATGAGCGTCTGCCAATTCGATAGGATGGAGGTTCTCGCCAGGCCATTGCAGAGAGATCGCGGTAGAAGTATCTGTCAATTCGACAGAATGGACGTATTAGCCAGACCACTGCAGAGAGATCGCATAGGTAGTGCTTACCATTTTGACAGAATGGATGTCTTGGCCAGACCTAATGTAACTCTTGACAAATTCTTGTTGAGAGAAAAACGCGTTGGTATGTGCAACCTTTTGGGAAAAAATGAGAAAACGACAGAAGGAATTCAGATGGAACGGCGTTTAAGCAACAGCAACGTTGGCAAAATCGGGGAAAAAGATACATCGGTCGAGGAAGAGAGAGGCAGGATTATGACGGAGGAACAAAAGACATTTATTAAACACATACCCAAAGAAAAGAAAAATAGCTTTTGTCAATCGAACCAACCATCTTGCAGCCAAACTTCTGATGCTGCATTTGGATATAAAGGTACTTGCGTGTAGCGTGAGAACTTGTATAATTCGTCAAGGAAGAGCTGCATACAATTTCCAAGATGATGGTTCTGTTCGGAAACGATCTCAAGATTGACGTTCTTACGAATATATCATACATATGTATGTATATATAACGAATTAATTACTCATTTTGAACAGAATTAACATTGTATTTAAATATTAAGTATGTATATCGCTATTGATATGAACACTTTCAGTTCGCTTATAGTGTTCCCTGTAAATGAAATGTTGGACAAATTTCTACGAGAAACATGAAATTGTACAGAATGACCAAGGTCAGTATTTTACCAAATTATTAAAAAACAAATATCTTACACGTATTTTCAAATTTATAAGGAGGACCGACTCGTTACTGAACTATCGTTCTAAATTTATGTGAAAAAATTATATAATCTGTACAACTAACAGCTAAAAAATATTTTGTTAGGATAAAAAAATATCATGGAAACAGATGAAAACTACAAGTTACAATAAAATTCAAGGAATTAAAAAAGAAATGATAAACAACGTGATAATCTGTCTTTCAAATATCGAGGAAAAATAAGAATATCTCGTATTTTAATTATTCTTTCGAATTTTTATTAAGTTATTCGAATTCATTCTTATCCTATTGTATATTTATCCATTAGTGATGAATAAAATTTGATTTATCATTTTCATTCGAATTTTCAGTATCCAAATAACTTTTTTACTATACCATACTATACCTTGCTATAATGTAATATACTATACTATAATGTAATAATTTGAAGTGCGAGTAAATGATAACAGTTGCAACGTTGTAAATAAGTAGTTGACGGGATTCATAAAGAAAGATATTTTTTTAAGCATTGCAATTTATACTTCATTTCGCAAACGATATATATTTACTAAAATCTACCATAATTTTAGTCTTCTGCTATTAAAGTGAAAAATATTCAAAGAATATTCGATTTCAAAAACTACAGCGAATCACGAATAAAGCGACTAATCATATTCAAAATCATATAGTAAAGGTATTGTTGAAAAGAGAAATTGAATATACTAAATATTCTACCGTCTTCCATATAAATTTATTACAAAAAAATTTTAATTTATTATTTAGTTACAATGCATCCATTTATAACTGTCATCTATTGAAAGACTAGCTATTAAATGTACGCCCTGTTTGGACCTATGGGACCCAACTATGGGGAACAGGGAGTAATTCCAACATAGAAATTCTCCAACGATTCCAATCAAAAACTCTAAGATCCTTAATAGATGCACCTCGGTATGTTACCAACGAAACAATCCATCGCGACCTCAAGATATCCACGGTTAAGGAAGAAATATACAAGTTCAGAAACAGATATAATATAAGAGTCAACAACCACCATAACCCATTAGTTACCCAACTACTTGACACGACGAATCAGATCCGCAGACTAAAAAGAAAATACCCTTTAGATTGAAGCATCAGATTCAACTAGAATCGAACATACTATAAACTTTTATAATCCCAGTTACAGTATCACGCCAGAGAAAGTTACTTATAATTCTCAATGAGAATTGATTGTAAATAAAGTATCAAAAAAAAAAAAAAGAAAAAAAATGTACGGGAAAGCCGTTTTATATTTCCAAGTCAACCGTGTTTTATATCTCACAAAAAGCAACATCTGTATATTCGAGAGTTGCAATATATTTTTAAATGCAAACTACTGTTACGCAAGTGCTACAGATACAATTCGTATTGTCTGTTTCTTTTTTTATTTGTTTATCTATAAGTAATTATTGCTTTCTTGCACTTTCATAACTATCGAAAAGATGAGTTATCCATTGATTTAAGTTATTATTTACTTTTTTCTATGTAATTTATGTATAATTTGAGTCCACTTTTGCAAAAAGAAACTTGATAATCTTATATCACTATATATAATTAGCTATTTATATAATTTATAGCATTTAATTTCCGACAGTCCATGTGTAATAAAGTTTCATCTCTTCAATTGTAGAAAAACCTGGATCTTTAACATTCTTCGATCGCCTAAAACCTCCATTTTCTATAAAATATGTTTTTGAATTCGAAAAGTTCGTTTGCGATAGATCAATTCAGACAAAATTACTAAACGAATCATTAAATGATCTTTACCACTAATTGTATCTATATGAAATATATATTTGTGAGTCTTTTTAAGCGCAATAAGCGTTATTAAGTTTTACTGCAAAATATTACATCGTTTACACAGAATTAATCACATTTATGCAAAATTTCACAGTGTAATATATAATAATAAATAATAATAATATAGTGCCATTTTTCAAATTTTCTTTATTAAAATCAAAATTCAAATTAAATCTCAACAAAAATACTCCTCGGGCCCAGCAAACTTCTCTACACGAACCTATGGAGCATCCTATGCGCGAGAGCCACAGCGAGTTACAAGTTCCACAATGTGTTCGCCAATTTACCTCGTATCGTAATGAAGAAAGCTATAACTATAACATCCAGTAGCACTCAGGAGTCTGTATATTACACATTATTTTGTTAAAAAATTAGCGTACCTTATACACGCAAATTTCCTCTGTGATTCTTTCGTTGCACTTATGTAATGTCCTCAGTTTGCCGCTTTCAATTTTTAACTAATTTCACGGAATTTCCACCGAAATGTTTTCGCTTTTATCTCCGAGTCACGGGCGCCTGTGTCTTCCTTGATTCGTTTTGCTCACTCGAAATGTTATCCCAGGCTTTGTGCGAATTTTATACAATGTTGGATTTCGCGGAATCTCGCCACCTCCTTTAGCATAATTTCTTCTTCGTGACCTCACCGAGCGACCCTCTTAAGGAATTTTCAGCGGTCAAACTGAAATCTTGTTTCGCTCCTTTTGTTTCTGAACTTAGATCGCCATCCTCTCTGACACTCTCCTCTTGGTGGCTCTGCTCAGATAGAACGAATCGTCGCAGCGTCGTGTAAGAACAATCAGCTCGCTTTTCCTGTACGCTTCTTCTTCGTTTTTCGTCCTGGAGATCGAAGCCTCGTTATGTCAGAGCTGCCGCGATTTCGGCAGCTTTCCATAATTCCATATGCTCCCTGTCTGTGTACCTTCTGTTGCTGCTTCTCCTTCTTTTCCATCGCTTTTTATATCTGCCAACACCAAGAAAGGTCTTGTTTTGAACAGAACAAGGTCGTTTGGCTCTTACATTTTAAACGATTCGAGATGCGAAGGATAATGTTATAAGTTTGGATTCTATCGAGCGGAGTAAAATGAAATGAAATCATAACCTATTTCATGTAAATCTTAGAGATCAAGCTAGAACGCTCTTTGAGGCTACTGCACTATATACAGCTTTGTATTTGTACAAGATTTTCCAACGTATGCTATACGTTATATAATCCGGCGGTTGAAACATTAACAGAATTTATTACAATTGTATATAATAGTAATGTATTTTACACATTACTTTATACACTGTTATTTGGGCATTAGTAAAAAGAGTGAACGAAATCACGACTACTGTTAAAAAAATATATTCAGTCCCTGGTCACCGAATTAATTCAACCACACGCAGAAATTTCATTTTTCTACTTGTAATGTGTCAGAGACGCATATTCGTATGTATATTATGTCGGATAAAGGACAAATTATCATTGGTTGTTTAAACTGTTTATAGACGATTATGCACATATATACATACAGCAACTATTTAATTTATTATCTATTTTTTCCACGTCGCTTAATTTTAATAAAATGTTAAATTTGATTGTAGTTCAGTGACCAGAGTCTGTACGTGTCTTTATAAGTGACAGAAAATAAAATACACGTATAAACCTAAAAAACCATCAACAAGTCTCTGGGAACGAGGTTAACGACATCGACCGATAATTCAGAAAACTAGAGGTCGGATGAACCGTGTCCGAAAGGAAAGAAACTTTTTCTTTTTTCCACCAAACATCAACCATGGGACGAGCAGTATATATCGATCGATTTCTTACTGGTCGCGTTACTAGAAATCAATAAAGCCCTCAGGGTCGTCGATGCTCTTCTTAACCGACAGTCAGTCTAGAACGTTTCGTGAGAACGTAACACAGCGATTTCCAGATCATCTATTGACTTTTTCTTCTTCGACTCCTCCATTCTCTCAAATAGCAAAAGAAGCGCAAAAAAAGTTGCCGACACAGAATGAAAAGGTTTCGTGACATTCTTTGTGAATATCTTTATGAGTGTCGATAATAAACTATCGAGCGCACGTGCTTTCTTCTTCTTCAAACACGATGGCGTTTGCAATCGACGCGATTTTTTGCGTCTTGTAAAATCCTCTTCGAGTCTTCCTATTGTTTTATAAACTACATACTTCGTATCACACAACACTTTACGTCCGACATTTTGTTCTTTATATTTTCGTATTATACATCTTTGGAAGAAAATAATGAGCTTTCGAAAAATTAATGTTGACTATAGACTAAATCCAATCCCGTTCAGTAAATCTTCTAGACTAGTCGAATTTTCCATCAAACTACCCAAAACCGGGAAAAATTGTAAACAGTATTTTTTGCTACAAAATGAATTTTATTATATAATTTAATGTAATATATATATAATAAATGAATTTTATTATATAATTTAGCATTTCCCATCTTGCAACGAAGTTTTAATAAAATGATAATTATGGTTTCCTTTTTCACTTCTTCTGTAGATGAGTGTACAATATCATTAGATATATGGTTTATAGGAGATTAATCTACTCATTGGTGCATAATATATGTGTTGTTCCTTATAAGAATCAAAGATAATACATTTTGAGAATGCTCGTATAGCAGAGTATTGATTATAGAAATAATTGTTTAATATATCCAAATATCTTTTAAATGATAGTGATATCTTATTTCATCTTGCTTTAAAATTTCATCCATTCTTACTCTTTAATTCTCCTTCCGTTCTTCTTCTACTAATTTTACGTATACATATGTATAGTCTTAATATAACTATAGTAAATATAATATAACAATAACTATATTTTGTAATTCTGAATGGTTATAAATTTTCATCAAACCAATGTTTTAAAAAAATGTCGATACGCATAGTATCTGTGCATGATTTTTGCTGTTTTACAAAAAGTGCATTATGCAGCACGAATTTATTCTATACAATATTGAATTATCTTGATATTTCTGGAGAAGAAACTGTTAAAAAGCAATATGAGAACAGTGTTTCATTTGTAGTTTGCCGCCATGCCGCCATTATTCGTTTGCTTTGATTCGTCACGACAGTAACGTATCTATAGCTATGCATAATCAGCACAGATACGCAAGTGCACAAGTAACGGCACTGTAACTCTACGACTTGACATTACTGTAAACTGTATATTGTATACTTTTTTTGGTAACGCTGATGCGAATTAAAAATGCCCAAAGTACGTAGAAGTAAGAAACCTCCGCCAGATGGTTGGGAATTAATTGAACCGACGCTAGAAGAATTAGAACAGAAAATGCGAGAAGGTAAGAAGAAAAAGAAAATGCAGGTTATGACTACAAGGTTATGTTGATAACGAAATGTTTCTATTTTCTATACGAAATATAATGTCGCGAATAATTATAAACTCAACTCTACTTCTAGACTTTTTATAATATTAAAATAAAAATTGAAAACATAGTTTATATAATTTCAAATTATAGTGTAAAACAAAACTGAAGATACAAAACAAATAATATTTTTTTCTTTCGAAGTCTGGACAAAATATAAACTTAATGCTAATTTTGTTAAATTTTCATTTAATGTTTAGTGCGTCATCAGGACTCGACGATAGCCATCGTAATAATTCTATTCTGAAATCTTGAAACCACTTTTTGTAACGCTGATTGCATAAATAGGAGCATCGTCTTGTTGAAAAATTGTCTTTTTGTCTCCTATTTTGTTTATAAAAGACAATAATTTGCCATGCAGCATCTCCTGATATCCTATAACGTTCAATTTATCCTTTACAATAACAATTCCATTTAACATATCCAGCCATGATCGGTGGTTTTTTGGAAATATCGAAGAGATAATGGGGAATCTAAATGTGTTTGAGTCTAAAATTATTCAGAACAGTGTATTCTTTGAAATAATTCTAATCTATTGATGTTTGAATCGTAGCTGAAACGGAACCTCACGAGGGCAAGCGTAAACAAGAATCTTTATGGCCCATATTTAAAATTCACCATCAGAAATCACGATATATATATGATTTATATTATAGACGGAAAGCGATAAGTCGTGGTAAAGTATCATTGATTATTTCATTTCCTTACTTTCCTCACTGTTATTTACTCTTTTATATGTTCTATGTTTTCAGAATTGTATGATTACTGCCTGAACGAAAATATAGCAGATAGAAATTTGATAGCCAAGTGGAAGAAAGTGGGATACGAAAACTTGTGCTGTCTACGTTGTATACAACACAGGGATACTAACTTTGGTACAAATTGTATTTGTAGAGTACCTAAAGGCAAACTCGAAGAAGGCAGAATAGTGGAATGTATTCACTGTGGGTGCAGAGGATGTTCTGGATAACATTTAGCGATGACTACAAGATACGTATTTATGTTTCTGTTAATGGTATTGCATTGTATATTACTAAAAACTGTATTGCATAATATCGATGATCTATGAAAGTATCAAGTTATAAATTAAAAGCGTATGTACCTTTATTATACCTTATAATTCTCTCTAATTGTACAATTCTCCATCTCTACTGACTAATTCCAAGTATTTTTAAATAGTCTAAAACAATATTGTTGTTTTTACATAATTGCAGACTTCTTACATTTGAATTTATCATATAAATAATTGAAATGTATGGACGAATTAAAAACTTTTCATCTGAAGTGAAATAGGAAATAAACTTTGGTTGGTATTATTAGATCATAAGTGAATAAAATGAATAAGCACGAATGAAATGAAGTCAAACTTTGAATTTTTGGGTAATCCAATTTAATTTGTATTCTGTAAATTACTATTCATTTGTAAACTTAATATGTACACTTTATTTATCTTTTAGAATTAAATAATATAACTTCAAATATAAAGCACATTCCGACTAACATATAGCGATGATAATAAAGGTGTGTTTATGTTCTTTTTAATGGTATTGTATCGTAAAGTACCAAAAATCTAATTTAAATTGATTACTTGTATTCTAACAATTCCAGTTAAAAGTTAACATAAGATATTCTACGTACGTATAAAGATTGAAAATTTTTTAATTATTTTCTAATAAAATAAATAAATCTTTGTTCGATTTGAAAAAGTAAAACTAAACTAGAAGCTAATGCAAGATATGTATCATATCGGTAATATATAGGTTTATCGTATAATATAATACTGAACATAACAATGGTTTGTTTTACTTTTACCACTGATTTCAATACTTTTAATATGAAGTGGACGATAACTTTTAATTCTGGTATTTTTTGTAAAGTTCCGTAAAAACCGTCTGACATTCTTTATGAGCAAACGTTTGTGTGTATTGGTTATTTAATATAATAAATCTTTTACCCTTTCGCCAAACTGTGGCAGTTGGTGGTGAATCACATATCGTTTCTTTAATAGGATGACAAATCGTATTTGTTCTTGCAGATAAAAATGAAATAGCCGATCGACATTCTGAAACGGTGAAATCTCTTTGAGAAGTTTGTGTAGCGATTCCAATAATTTGCCAAGAATATTTAACGCTACATTTGCAGACTGATTCGTCATCGAGAAGATTGCTTTCCTTAACTAAACTGTCCAAAAGTGTCTGTGATGTTTGTGAACTTGTACCAATGACCTGCCAAGAATATTTTATCTTGCACATACGGCCGTTGTTGTGCGAGTTTGTATTATCCTGATATTGAGATCGCTTGTTCGTAAGAAACGATAGAATCGAATGGCCAATGTTTTCTCGAGAATGATGCCGAAAATTACGCGTAGCCAACATTTTACTATACATAGTCTCTATCGTATCGGGTCCGTTCGTTTTTAAAAAATTATCTGATGTCGAAACATCAAACATGGTACACTGAAGTTGATTAAAGGCTTCCGACTCGATATGTGTAATTGGATACTTTAATTCTTCCCCATGATCAATGTCATTATTAGAAATTGTTCCTCTTATGGCTACGTCGATATTTTCTAAGACAGATTCGCAATAAGGATCAAAAATACATTGTTTTTCAACGTCTTCTCTCTTCGTGGTCGCTGTTGGAATTACTGAACTTAATGTAATTGAAACATTCGAGATATTCCTTGGCATAATTGAATTATTTAAGATATTGTTTTCCATCAGATGTATCTTTTCCTTAGAATTTGATGACAAACATTTAGTCCGAGTAGTATCATTCTGCGATCGACGAATAACATTTTCTGATTTGTGTAATTTCAATTTTTTATTATTACCGTTTGTTTTTGGAAGATTCGATGAGATGCGATTAATACCGCCAATTCTTGTTTTCTCATTAATTTTATCCATTTTCTTCCGTTTACTTGCTTTAATTACGTTTTCATCCATTGCAGGAGAGTGACGTTTGAACGAAGTCAAGGGCAGATCAGAAATTGATGAAGGAAATATCAATATTTGTTGCTTCTTAATTTCTGGTTGCTGAGAGAAATTTACTTTCTTATCGTTTACAAAACTGTAACTTCTATTAATCGAACGTAACCGTTTTCCTGAGGTTTCTACTTCTTTGTGTTTACTTACTATATTAGTCTGAAAACACATTAACGTTGCATATTAGGCTATGAAATTTCATCCTATACGAACTTTGTTTTAATATTATCGTCTGGAATAGTAATATCGAGAATGGAGTTCTTGCAACCGTTACAAACAATAACTATTTTACCTTTTATTTAACATTGGATAATAGTAAAACACTTAATTGCGTTTATTTGATTTTATTGATATATATAAGAAAAAAAAGAATATATATATATTGCAGTGAAATTTCACTTATGATAGCGTAAATATAATTTTCTTTGATGATAGAGGTTTGCTTTCAAAAATATTCTCTTTAATTTTAGAAATCTCGTATCTATATGCGCGTAGGAGAAATCAAAGATGGAAAGACGAGAAAAACAATAACTCAGCTTAGATAAATAACCTCTTTCGGATAGGGTATCGGATCTGTACAGTTTTTTACTAGAAGGCTACATGGTTTCTTTAATAATGGCATCGTTACGCCGTTGTTACATTGGTATAACTTAACGAATTCCACTTTTGGTACGGAAAAATTGCACTGCATTGCATCACCACGTTTCTTCGTAAATATGGTCTTTGTTATCGGTACAAAAACATTTTCCGTAATCACTTCCACTTTTGGTGTAATCAATTTTTTCGATTTTAACAAACTCCGTATACGGTTGCTTTTTGCGCTACCTTTTACCTCCATTGTCTTTCCTAATCCAATGTTACGTACTAACCTTCCAAGAACTAAATAATTTTTTAGCCTGTAATATATATTAGGATGTAATAAGAAAAATTACTTTTTATAAATTATTAATTGTAGAAACGTAATTTGTTGCATAGTATTGTAGAGAAGATTATAATCCATTAAAATTTGCTGAAGATGAATACATTTATCGTCGATAACTTACTTTAATTGTTTATTGATATTTTACTAAAACACAATGTTGCGTATACAAAACATCAAATGTGAAAAAAGGACATGTGATTTCCGTGTGTTTATTTCACTTATGCAATTTACTTTTCAATTTATCACATCTCGAAGATAGGTAAAATTAAAGACCAGTTTTAAGTAAGTGGAAACGAAGGTTAAAGTTAAAAAAAAAAGAGAAGTAGGAAAGAAAAGAGAAAAGCCGCATACATTTTATCGTAATTCTCTTATTTCATATGAAAAATTTTTCATTAGATCTCCATTAATTCTAGTAATTCCACCTGTTTCTAAAACAGCTGGTCAAGTGCTCTTGCACTGCGTTGGTAGAATGTGATGGTACACCATTCTACATGAACCATCTCTTATTGCGTGTGAAGTTTCACGTGCCCAGAAATGTTCGTTACGTATA
Organism: Bombus breviceps; assembly: GCA_014825925.1. Lineage (NCBI taxonomy): Eukaryota > Metazoa > Arthropoda > Insecta > Hymenoptera > Apidae > Bombus > Bombus breviceps. Next base: position 1,387,066 of record CM026191.1, on the reverse strand, counting down.
TTTGTTATTCCACATTTATTAAATGTTGTCTCATCAGTAAATAATATCCTCACGGGGAAACTGGAATTGCGTTAAATCTTCCGATCTGTCGTCATTTGCAAAGATTATTTCTTCTTGAATTTTCTCGAATACGATGCAGTGTTTTATCTCCCAGATCCGGATCGTCGTGCTGAATTCGTCTTATCTTTGAAATATCTTTGCGCTCGATATAGTCCTATTAAGATATTTTTTCGGCGTATAAACTTCGCGCTTTTATGCTATTACTGTCCGTCGCTCCGTAAGAAAACTGTATGTCCGAAAGTTCTTTAAATGTGTACATATGTAATAAATATGGCTAGAAATGTGGCTATAAATACAACTACACTGCACACAACACTCACTACGCGTACTATACACGCACTATGCACACTGCACACAATACATCCAAGGAAAACCTTAACTTGATATTTTCAGTTCTTTGAAAGTTCCTCGTCGACCGTCGGAATGATTCTGTTCTTCAGAAATTGTTCTACCCTTTTACTTCAAAATGACTAAAACGCGGCAATGTAGTGATGGGGAGTTTATTCCGGAAAAAATTTACGATCCAAGGGTATGGTACTGAGAAGGCGAACAGGCTGTGGACCAGAAATGTTTAAAAATAAGCGCAAACCTATTTTGCACAATCTTCAAACTTTACATAGCTAGGGATTTATTAGTGATGGTCATTGGGAAAATGGTCTTTCTGTTTATAAGATGGGTTTTGGAAATATCTCAATTCTTCAAGTCTTATTGTCTTCAGTTTTTATAACTGTAACGTATTTTAAGCATGGAAAGAAAAAATAGCATAAAAAAGAAACACAACTCTCGCATTTATTATTTAATTTGAAGCAAACACTGTGACTATATTCGTGGAATAATATAAAATATTAATTCAATATTGTGTAGGAATTGTTGAAAAACCAACTATAAGTTTTTCGGTGCATTTTCATTACAAAATGTATATCTTTTATGTGTATAACGATAAGGTTGTTCGTAATTACAAAATTCTACATTATGAGGATTAAAACTGCGTTACCGATTACTTCGCAGAGTTTGCTCCGAGGGTAAAACATTTTTAAACAGGAAAGAACGTTAGTCCGCTATCCGTTAGAAATGTTTTACCATCGACTAAAAATTGGATAGAGCATGCAAAAGTGTCCAAATCCGGCCCGTGGATTATGTAGCTCCTCGTACTATGTTAGTATCACTTGCGACATTATCGGTTCAGTCTAGAATAAAATACCAGCGTTATTGAAACGNGTAGGAATTATAATTAAGTCAATGATCGATATACTTATAAACGGGATCGATCTATATTCTATATAAACTGTTCAGACTTAATGAGAATAGCGAGTGAGAAGAAATTGTCAGTTTTCGCGGGAATTACGACACGATGCTTCAGCACGCGATAGACATTGAAGGTAATTAGGTATCGGTTAAAATTAATTTGCCAATTATTGCTTGCCTTTTGCATATATTAAGTGTTTACATCGCGCATATGAAGATATATGATATTGATATAAGATATATATAGAATATAAGATATTGATATGAGCGATGAAAATTGTGACGTTCAAAGCATTTCAATAACGAAAGAACGCAATGAGCAGGATAGCCGGTTGATGGAAACTGAAGAACAAATAAAGTAGAAGTAGAATCGGTTGGAGAATAAGCTTTCTTCAGGTTGCATTAAATGATGGTAATCAATGCCGGTATAGCTGAAAGCCGAGCTCGGTAGGTTTAGTAGGACACGGATAGTACTTAAATGGGTGCCGCTTGGGAACTCTGTGTGGTGTTGGCTTGTTTTGCACGACGGCCCAGGGTATAGGATTGAAAGAGGTGGTTCCTCCGAACGCCCGAACTAACCTAGGAACGACTCCGCCAGAATGGGAGAAGACACAGGAGTGCTCCGGCAGTAATTCGAAAGATGTCCGGACGCATTCCTGTTGAGCGTCAGACGGACCACGGACGCGTGGGGTTATAGTCGGTAAAGTTTGACACTACCCCGTCCCGGTTGCATTAATCATACGTGTTTGAAGAAAGTAATCGGAAAAAAAGTATTTGACTTTATTTTAACTTTCACAATGATGCTATCGTTTAAATATAAACGGTGTGTAGAAAAATATAAAAAAATGTTAAAATTATTCATTGTTCGTCAATTCACTGACCCATTACCGTACAATTAAATAGGTTCTTGTCTATGTTAGTTTTAGTTAAACCCGGTACTTGGCCGGATGACGCAGCACCTGTACCGTGAAGCAATCAGAATTCATTATTATTTCATCTCTGGTACTACCTATCTTTTAGAAGTTATGTACCCATTTTTTAATCACCCTGATATATATAATATATAATATGCATAATATACTTCTCTTTACGAAAGTATGACGGAAGATACGGTAGAAAATAATGTATATATTAGGATAATATACAAGGGCCTATAAAATTAAGGATCTGCTCCGTTTGGTTGCACGCTAGACAGGCAAGAATCTATTTAATTGTACGGTTCTACGGGAACCGTGCAATAAAGAAACTAATTGTAAATTGTGTAAAGAAAAAGAAATTATTCGTTTATTATATTTTTGAACGATGACACATATTAAGGGGGTATTCTAGTCTGGAGGCACGAATTTCGGTCGTTTTTTCGAGCTAAGTAAAAAAAAAAAAACAAAGAATATTTTTACTATCCATTTTTTCATCATTCGTTTATTTATATTTTAAGAATACATAAAAAATAAAAAAAAGCAAATTGAAAACTGGAAAAGTTATCGGCTGGTAAAGTGGGGGGTCCAAAAGAAAAGGGATGCCCTTATGGGTAAAAAATCCAACGGATTCTTAATCAGTAAAGATGTCGCTATCGCCTTTACCTCGGAGAAGTGAACAAAATTTTTAACACTTTCGAACTTTTTAAAAATAGCTAAAAATAAAAATTTTCGACTTTAATCTGCTAAGCGTCAGAGGGATGTACCATATAGAGAGAAGGTTCACGGAGAATTTCAAATAAATCGGTTCAGTAGAACTTGAGATATCATGCACGCCAGCTTGAAAAAAGTAGTTTGGAGAAAAACGCGTTTAAAGTTTTGAGTAAATTTTCACGCAGTTTTACTCACATAATGATACGGTATACTTAGATATTTTCCTGCTCCATACAATGGACCTTCCTCCACTTCAAAATGTTCATTCTCTGAAGCTCTTTCGTGTAGACGAGCAGTCCTGGCTTCCTTTGAAGCATCCGAAGCTCGGGTTTCAATCAATCGTGATTCCCATAACGTTCAGTATTTTTAAAATGGGTATAAAGCCTTCATTAAAAATACTAATAGCGAGAAAAGTAGCAGTTTGAATGGTCCGCGTTCCTGTATGAATGTGTTTCGGACCAAAAGTCCATATCAAAGAATTTAACGATTCGTTATTATTCCGAGTTTCGGTTAGTTTCGATCGGACCAGTTTAGTTGCCGCGTCACCAAAATCGCTGTAACTCGGTAAATAATTGGAATTTTGAAAAATACCTTTGGAGACATACTCTCGAATGTGTAAACTTTGGAAATATAAAAAGAAAAAGTTTTCGATTTTTTTTCAAATTTCTAGACTAGAATACCTAAGGAGGTATTCTAGGCAGATTTAGGTTCGGAAATAGTACAAACCGATCAGAATATAATTGGAAGAAAATAAATGAGATTCTGGGAAAATCTCAACTGCTCTTTGGCCTGCCTCTTGACTCTCCATTGAGATTGGCGTCTTTTTTTCTTGTTATCTTCTCGGGCGCGGATCTTCCACTCCTCTTTCGGATGTTTGCAGAATCATGGAAGAAATTGACTCTTTAGGAACTGTGAAATTCGGAACGCAATTGTTTCGTAGGCTGACTTCATAGCGAAAGATTACCTCATCTTACGAATAAGGGAATTATACCTTCGTATCATTCGCCATTCCACCTTCTCATATACAGTCGTCGGCGAAAATCGGGCTGTTCTTTTTTCAAGCATATTATCACTAGCTAAAATTTCGCTTCTTAAATTCCCATTTAATGTAACTCATTTACTTGTTTCGATAATTAATTTCATTTATTAAAAAATATGTTCCTTCCTTTTAAAAAAATTCAGTTGACCTTAAAATCTCCGCCACCATTGGATTTGCAAAAAAATAAATTGCGTCATGTCCTCCTTTTAATCAATTGTTGCCGAAACATTTCTTTGATAACTTTAATCCGTCGTTATATAGTATCTAAAAATTATATATTTAATACTTCGTGATATATCGTAATTCGTAAACAACAACATCAGCAGGCAAATGAAATATCAATATCCACACATACGTACTATCGTATAACATTCTCTGGCAAATACATTTGTGGCGGCTATCGACAGCAAATACCACCGGACGACACTAACCAGGTAATTTAGGTTACGAATGTTCGGGACCGGGGTTCAAATTCCGGCGACCGTAGTCTGATTTTTCTTCTTAAATGAGATTCTTAAATGAGAAGAAAATACAGCAGTACCCTAGCAGCGACATTTACACCCGCAGCCAGTATCTCGGCCTCCACACTCCAGCATCACCGCTATCGCAACGACTAACCAACACTTCCTCCCCACGTTATTGATAATTCTATAATAGTGTAGTTTATGAGAAATCTGACTTACAAACCCGTCAGTCTGTTAACAGTTCTCCTTTCTAAAGTAGTTTCGCGTTATTGGTAAGTTCATACATACATCGAATTTCTCTATTTTCCCAGCTTCCCTTTTGTATTGTATAATGATTTATTACGATATATCTTGCCTTAAATTGCGATTACGCGTTATTATGTACAAAGATGAAATAGATTAGAAGTTTTGGTTCACTTTTACCGTTCACGTGTCCTTTACATGTAACAGCATTAAATTATTAACGGATGCTTGTAAAATCTCCGTTTCTCGTTGGGAAACTTTTATTATCCATTTGCGAGAATATAACGACGCGAGCTAGAAAATCTTTTTTCTTCTTTTTCTTTTCGCTTTTTCTCGTTCGTTCAAGATTTTTACAACACAACAATAAGATTTTCTATTCACTTTAATTACATATAGTACCGATTCTACTTACGATTATTATTACGCTTTCACCGTCGTGGATTCACTGTGCTGGAGATTAGAGTTTTCGAAAACTTAAGCGCGGCGCGCATACTCCAAATAGGAAAATTATACGATGCGAACGCAATACCGTAAACCGCAGAAAAATAGCACGCGTATGTGTTAGAATTTTCGCAGTATTGCGTTTCAAAACCGCTATCTTTCTGATATGACGTTCCGGTTTTTTTCATGCAGTGACTTATACACAAGTATGGTGACGCATGAACGTATTCGAACGCGGTCGCCGAAACGGAATAACGCTTTTAAGCTTTTTGGAAAGATTAGGACGATTAATCGACGCGTAAAGAGGTTTTGGGAATCGATCTGAATCACGAAGAAAAAAGTAAGTAAAGTCACCTTTTGCTTTTGAAGATTTGTTCAAAATCTTCGAGATAAAAATGTCGTTTAAATTTAAATAGCATATTTAACATTCGTCTTACACGTTATCCAGTTAACTAATCCTTCTAACCCCTCACAAAATCATTCGAGTCGTCTGGTTTAATTTTCAAGCAATTTTAAAGTTATCGTGTTTCGAGGATCGCGTTCGAATACTTTTGCGAATCCATTCTATATACACGGAGGCGCTCTGGTGTGCGTTTGCTTGTTGCCGGACATTTCTAATTGCTTATAGCTCTGTTTCGTTACTAATAATTTTGGAAAAAAGAAGAAAAAGGTTGGTGACTAAAATCTTTGTTTCCTGAATTCAATTATACGGTTAATGAAAAATGTGCAAATAAACGGAGTTATTGTAATTATATGATTATGTAAGACACAGTGACGAGCAAAAGCGTAAACACACTCCGCTAACTTTATGTAAAAGGCGATAATACGACTAATTTTTCAAGTGATCGGTAAAGATCAGGTAACAGTAACTACAAACTGTATCTGATTAGCGAAGTGTAATAGTTCATTTTCATTAACATTAATAATGTACAGAACATTTTACAAAAATGGACATCTCAAACCATGTTTACAGTTTTGCAAAAGTGCAAAACTGTACTATATTAATTACACTCGTCGAATTAAGGTTTCAACCTAGTATTCCGTCCACTTTCCTTTACTTTTTTTTTAATGCTTTTAATCTACGAGGCATACTGTCAATTAAATTTTTAATTCTTTGTGGTTCAATATTGTACCATTCCTGTTGTCTTCTTTCCCATAATTCATAAACACCTGGATTAAAGGTGGATTATTATATTTTGCCAGCCTTCTTTTCAAAATGAATCATAAATTTTCGATCGGATTCATATCCGAACTTTGTGCTGACCACTTCGTCACAGAAAAATTGTAATTTTCTAGCCAGGTTTTAACTATTTTTGCAGTATGCTTAGGATCCCCGTCTTGTTGAAATACTACTTCACGTTCATTATATCCAATAGAATTAACTACAGAAGGTAAATTACTTTGTACCTTCGATTCGAACTAAGGGACCAACACCTCATCTTTTTTTTGTTTCTTTTTTTTTTATTGCGGGGAAATCTTTGCGAACACCCCGCCATCCTCTGGAAGGCGAAGGGGTAGTGTCGGGTTGAAACCGACCAAAACCCCACAGTGGCCCTCCCGACGTTTGGCAGGAGTATCCCGGGGCCTTAAGCGCCTCAACACCTCTGTGAGTAAAGCATCCCCAACACATAATCGAGCCACCTCCAAACTTCATAGTTTGTTTCATACCACCTGGTTGATCATTATTCTCGGATGAATTCCAATACCAGGATCGTCGGATTCGAATCTGTTAATTTTTGTTTCGTCGCTCCATATGACTCTTTTCCAATCTTCGGTCGTCCATTCTTTGTAGGTGTCAACAAATTGTTTTCGTAATTTAATATTTTTGTTTAAAAGAGCTGGTTTACTTTCTTTTCCCTTCGCTCGTAAACCAATTCTCTTTAAAGAGCGACGAATGGCCCATTCGCTGGCACTTACTTCGACTTCCTGAGCAGCAATTTTTGGTGTTTTGTAACTATCCGACCGAATACAGTATGCAGTTTCAGGTGCTGCTCTATCCGGAATAAGTCGCGGTCTATCGTTTTGTGAAGAAATTGGTGTACTAACATATTTTTTCTTATTCTTGCAACTATCGTATGACTAACACCACATTTCTCTGCAATTTGCCATAACGACAAACCTTTATCACACAAACGAATAATACTGTTGCTTTTATCTTCACTAAGTGGCTACATCTTGGATTAAGCATATCAAACTGAAAAGTAATCTAAGAATGGTGTGGAACAGTTGGCTGCGAAACAGTGGACAATCAGTGTTTATTGACAGTTTCGTTTCCCTGACATTTACATGCTATCATAAACGTTTCTGACGAAACGTGCAAAACTGTAAACATTGTTTCAAAACACAATTATTATAAAATATTCTGTACATTATTAATGTTAATGAAAATGAACTATTACATTTCGTTAATCAGACGTAGCTTATAGTTACTGTTACCTAACCTTTACCGATCACTTGAAGAATTAGTCGTAGTATTGTCTTTTACATAAAATCAGCGGAGTGTGTTTACACTTTTGCTCGTCACTGTATATAATCGAATATGAATATCATATAAATGTAATGATATAAATATAATGGCAGAATGAGAATTTTGTTTTGCTTTACGTTGACTTTTCGTGACCCGAGTCTCGACCGGGTTTCCGTAGCGCGCGACAATCACGTTACACGACGAGTTCTGAGCGATGGCGACACGGTCAAATCGCATACTAATGATTCAAGATGGCGCCTCAAAATGGCCACCATCGACGTACATGTATGTAGAGGTGGTGAGGCAGCAAATGGTATTTACTCATCGGAAGAATCATGGTTAGCAGCCAACATGACGTCAAAGTAACGTGCGAAACACGTTGAAAACGCTCAACTTTATTACGTTTTATTATAACTTTAGACATGACGATCGGGGCGCTACATTTTCGAATTTTGTGCCTCGAAAGCTATTAAATGGCGCGACAGAGGTCAATAATTCTATCCTCTAAACCAATGAAATAAAATGCTTAGCCAAATTCAACATGGTGTGCTCATTGTCTGATTCGCGGCGACCGAAACAACAAACTGATTTTTTAAACGCATTTGCTATTTTAGAAAAATTTTATTTTTTATTTTCATTTTTCTTTTTTCTCTGAATTCCACGGCGAAACTACATCGAATCAAGAAACTAAGAATACGTTAATTAAAATATAATTTTTTAGTAAATTACTTGGAATACTTATACGGAGAAAGAAGCGATTCTTTGCCTGTTCGGAACTAACCGTCCTCACTTTCAAATCGGTTTCATTAAATCGGTACATCAAAAATTCTGCCCATCTCATGCTTTTTTAATATAAATTTATTAAACATTTCTTAACATCCAATCATACTCGTACAGATAATTCTTCCTTTTCTTAATTTCCATATCTCTGTTTGTAGCCGCTGTTACGTCGCGAAAGACATCTGCTCGCCATCTCTCGTCGCCTTGCAGCCAGCGGATCGCCGACCGTATTCCCGACTCTCAATAGACTCAGAGACCCATCCAAAACCTTAACTTTCACTTCATTGTCTATACACATGCTTGCCAGTCTGTTAATGTTGTCCAGAAAGAAGTCCCAATTCTATTTACGGTTTACGATAGTAATAGAGTTTCGGTTTACGTTTAGGTTTTGGAGGAGTCCTTGAGTTTGTTAGACGCGCTTAAAAATCACAGAGAAAGCGGGTAGGCGCCGACTAAGAAAAAAACGAACATCTGTCTAAAGGAAAGTATGAGCAACGAATCCGCGATCTTCGTTAAAAAAGGCACACCCATACCGAGCATTCCTCCGTGATCACATAAGAAAAAAAAAAAAAAAAACGATCACTTCCAACGTAACATTCGTGCAGTCAACAACGACTTCTTCTTACCTTACTCTTCGTACCTTATTCAGTCGATCGAGATCTCGTCATACGCAACCCGCGAACAAAGTATCAAATCGTGTTCATACATCACGTTATCAAACACTCGTTATTGTAATACACCTAAGTTGTTGGATCGTACAAATATATAATAACCTGTGAATAGCAGCGTTATACTCAATCAACTACCCTTATTATCCCACAAGAAATAAGGGATCGAACGATTCGTGGCGTCGATTAATCAATCGTAACGGGAATTTACGACTCCCGTTGGCGCGCTTCTTAGAGATCGCGTCTCCCCGCGAACGTGCGAATTTACACCCGCTGTATATAATATTCAACAATAGTTTTGTATTAAACGAATAAAAATATATTAAGTAAAAGTAAAATAAATGATTCTTAATAAAGTAAAGTATATTGAGATATTTAACCAGCTGATATTTGGTTTCGCTTATGCTCATGTTTCGTCCGAAATCTCGTATAGATGATGATTACATATTGGGTTGTTTCCTAGGATCAGCTGAAAATTATTCCAAATTATATTAACGTTCCAGCTTAAAATTGAAATTTGTATTTATTTTAGAATTTGCAATACTGACTACAGCCCATAAGCAATGATGATGATGAACGATGGTTGAAGGTAAATCGAATCATGTTCGTGGGAATAAGGGACTGAAAGTGACGTGGCAGGTACAAGGCGATTTACATATAGCACGTAGCAATGATAACAGTAATAATGTTTCAAGAAATCGGCAGCGAAAGTCCTTAGATGATAGAGACGGTAACTTAACTTGAAAGAATCAGAAATTTCATCTAATAATTAAATCTTCTAAAATTTCGCTTATTTTCATCGTTATAGCTTAATTCAAAAGTTGTCGTGTGATGAAGCTATTTCCGTTAATTGTTTCCGTTATGAATTATTGTAGCAATTCAAATTATAGCAATTCTTATAAAATGTTATTTACGTTAATATTAACTTTGTCATTCGTTTCTACGACTAAAATTTATTGTTTAGGTATTTATCGTTGAGGCAAGAAAATGAAACGTTGGTAAGTATTTGGCAAAGAAAATATCGTCACTTGTGTTTAGCTATTGCAAGCATATCCAATTAAAGAATATCTTTTTTCCTTGAACTGTGAAATGGAGTTTCGCCAACCTTTAACGATATAAACGTAAGAGTATAAAAGGTAAAAAGCATAAAATGTAACTAAGAGAGTTTATCACTAAACTTACCTACACTTCGTGTATACCTATTCCTACCGTGTGCGGTCAAAATGCCCGGTGATTAAAGAAGAAATGCTTTTTATGATTTAACATAGATAATGGTTAATTTATAACTAAATGTCTGTTACTCTGGACATACTCGCCGCGTTTTGCTCGTTTCAGCAGCCAGCTGGTTCCCACGTGTTGCAATTCTTTCTTTGTATCTTTTCACGTATCTGCCGATTTCTTCCTTGACCATTGGTACTTTTTAAGTCCTTACGTAAATCCTCGTTTCTGACATAGCATGGGCAGTTAACTATTGATCTGAGTATATTTGATTCTAGCGATTCTAGTTTATTTATGTGGCTCATTGTTGCTATTTCCCATAGTGGTAGTCCGTGCGTCCAAACGTACGTTTTATTATCGTTTTATTATCGTTTTGCAAATTTTTAATTTATTTTCCATGCTGAGTTTCGAATTTCGACTAGTTAACCAGTACATCTGTCTCCTTTTTATCCATATTTTATCTATAATTGATTTAATATTAATTTGGTGGTTTTAGTTTTCGTAGTGTACATGCAATATGGTTGCATTTACTGGGCTTTGCTCTTATTTCTTTATCTTGCAACCATTTTTCTATTTTTGTGATATGCTCTTCTAGTAATATGACTGCTGTTTCAGGATTAGTATGCTTGACTAGTACAGCCGTATTGCTGTTGGTAGTTGTTGGTATGTTGGTCTTGTATATTGCACATAAAATGGGCGCTAAGACGCTTCCCTGCAGTACCCCTGCGTCCTTTGTTTTTACTACAAGGGTTCTATTGATTAGGTATGATTCGAGTAAGTGGTAGATTTGTCCTGGGAAATGTTTTTTTATTGTTTGTAAGAGGCTTTCATGGTTCACTTTGTCAAATGCTTTCTCGATGTCCATGAAGAGGGCTGTACAGTATTCTTTCTTTTCCATCGCTAGTAAAATTTCGTTGACGAGCCTATGCATTTTCTCTATCGTGGAGCGCTTGTTTCTGAATCCAAATTGGTGATCTGGTTTTTGGTCTTGGTGAATTGGCGATCTTTGTCTATTGTTGGTTTTAGACGGTCGTATATTATTTTCTCCAGTATTTTGGAAAACATAGGAAGTAGTGATATTGATTTGTAAGATGCAGTTTGGTGTGGGTCTTTGCCTGGCTTAGGTAACATCATGATCTGTGCTAGCTTCCATAGATTAGGAAAGTGTTGGTTCTTAAAATTGCATTGAATATTATTGTGATTAAACGTATTGCTTTTGGGGTAAGGTCTTTCAAGATTTTACCATTGATTACAGGTCGATTCCTGGTGTTTTATTGTTTTTTGTTTTCTTGATTATAATTCTAATTTCGTGTGCCGTTATATTAGGTACGCTTGTTGGTTAAGGTACTTGTAGTTTAAGCATTTTTGTCTGAACGAGTAAACGTGTTACAAAGGTGGTTGGAAAATTCTTCAGCTTGTTCTTCGTTGCTTCTAGCCCATCTGTTGTCTGCTTTTCTGATTGCTGAAATTAATTTTATCGACTTCTTTATTTTGTTCGTGGCTTTCCACAGAGAGTAGTTGACAGAGAATGTCTCTATGAATTTTGAGAATTCGTTATTATTATCATCTCTTATTTTACTTTTTACTTTTTATTTTCACATTTTCTATGCTTTTGCCATCTTGCTTTCGTTTTCCTTTTTTCTCTGATTTGATCAAGGATGTCTAATAGAATTATTTTTGTTTGTCTATTATCTGGTTCGTAAGTAGTAGCTGCCCATGCTGCTTCTTGTATAATTTCTGTCAATGTTGTTGATTTTGTTCTCAATTAGTTGTTTAAATGTTTGCCATTTAGTGGTTTTATTGCAAAGCGACTTTGGATTGCTATAAAGTATCAGTTTGCTTGCGTATTCTATCATTATCGGTGTATGATCGGAGCTAAGCTCAAGACTGGCTGTTATTTTTAATTTGTTTCCGTTTAATCCCTATATAACTGCAAAATCGAGCAAGTCAGGAGTTTTGCTCATTTGGTGTTCGCTCTGATTCTACACCTTCTTCCGTTTGTCTCAACTGAAACTTGAACGCACTCTGACGCTTACACACACATTCACATGTACAGTGTAAATATATTATCTTCCTAACAAATATTAAAAAGAAAAAAAAGAAAAAGTCTTAATGTTAATACTAAAAGAATTAATAATTAATTAAAAAATTAATGTTAATACTAAGAGAAAAATGACCATCCATTGGAATCTCAAAAATCTAGAAATTCTGCGATGATGATGAAATCTTCCCGTTGATTTCACTTGAATATTATTTTCCGGCGAAAAGAAAAGTTACTTTGTAACAGTGGTAATTTTCATGTTTCGTATTATCAGATGAAATTTTCCACGCTGTATATTTACGTATACACAAAAGCTAACATATCGCGAGGTAAAATTTTAGAAGAAATAATACGATAACTTTCTTTGGATAGAACATTAGCTGGTGAACCAACGTACTGGCCATCGGCGTAAGAAACAACGCCGGATTTATTAGACTTTGCGATTATTAAAGGTTTATATTTTATATACATTCACTTATAAATTAATCATTATCTAAGTTAAATAATAAAAAATATTACTTCTTGAATTACCGGCCATTTTGATCATACACTTGGTAGGAATAGGTATACACGAACTGTAGATTTAGTGTTAAACGTACCTGATTCGTCTCGTCGTATTTAATTTAACGTTTCACAAAGAAACGGAATTCCGTACAGGATTTATATTTCAATGACATGATTTGGTTATCTATCAGTTTCAATTCCGAATCAGATTTGTATGTTAATTCAAGCTCCCAGCTTTTACGTAAATTTGCCGTTAATACGTACAATTGATACGCCGTTAATAATATTCTTAAACTCATTTTTACTAACTTAATCAAACTCATTTTTACTAACTTAATCAAACACATTAATCAGTTAAACAGATTAAACAGTTCACAGATCGAGAGTTACGTCGTAAATGGACCTTGTATCCTGTATCACGTGTATGGACGGTCCTTTATAACGTTGAGGCATCACTAGCCCTCACGTACGGTCATTCGTTGCGCTCTTTGGCAATAGATGACGTGTTCGACTCTGATTAGTTACTGATATTCCCGAAATTATTGGTAGCCACTTCCGGGGAAACTGGAAAATTCGGACAAGGAAGTTAATCCGAGTGAAGTGCTAGTACCTGTGGAAAAAGTAGGTATAAGAATTGGCAGAACTCGATCTGGAAAAGACGCGACAAGTGGGGCGGGAGTTAGGTTAGGGTTAGGTTAGGATCTATGAGGATTTCCCCACGTATAAAAAAAAAAAAAAAAAAAAGAAAAAAAAAAGAAAAAGTTATACTTGAAAATGAAATTGAAAAAAAAATCATTGAATTCTTAAATTTAGCAAATATTTATTTCTTATAAAATAGTGATCATTCTTATTTACCAACCCTCAGCACGGAATTATAACTTTACTCGTTAAATTATACTTTACTTAATTGAGAAAGCTTGTAAGTTTGTTACAATTGAATTCAAAATTAATTCATCGATTGTTTGCGTGCTGCTGTTATTTTCCAACTAAGATGTTTAAGTGGAACCGCTTTCAACTGTTTAACCGTATTTTCCAAGTCGCCATAAATATCGTTGGATTTCAATTATGTTATACTTATTTTTTTTACGCATATTACATTTAACGTTACCATCGCTTTCAACACTTGTGTAGCGTATATCCACGTATATTCTACGAAAAATGAAATTGAAAAACTTTCTCTATGTTACTAAATCTTTAGTGGTTTAGAATATGAGTCGGAGATGATCGACAGAGAAAACAAGAGAATAATATTATCCTCATGCGTATACAGATAATACTTGTTATAAAGAATACAACAATAGAATGTCGTTGTTGTCAAGACTCTAATGTTACTTTCTTCGTTTAGGTCACTATTTCCTATGGAAGTCACATTCTTGGTCAACTCAATCAGCAAAAATCCGGGCTCGTCAACTCCTACGGAGACGCAAGCCGATCGAATCGTGCACCTGGACGGAGTGTCTTTTGTTAAAACCGTGATTTTCATGAATCGCTACGCTCTTAACACTTTGACTGCCACGCCGAAATGATATGCTTCGCTCAGGACGCCACGGGAGTATTTTTATTATTCAAAGCACACAATGGCAAAATAATAATAAATTGATGATGTAAGACAACATTCTTCCCCAATGGACCGTTTATCTTATTGGCGCGTTGGTTATATTACGTACTATAACATGCGACGTATTATAACAAGGCTTTGCTTATTTCAACAAACCATTCGCATTCGATATTTCGTTGTAAGCAAAACGTCCAGAATATATTGTTGAAACGGATTTTCAGTTCGGTTCGAGGCGAAGATAACACGCGGACGGAGAGCTCTGTGGAAAAAGTAAAGTGTGAAGAAAAAAAGGAAAAGGAAGCATAAAGAGGCATGAAGGAGGGAAAATAAAGAATGAGCATACGAGGAGAAAGCAGAAGAAAAGCGAAAAAGAAGACAAGAGCGAGACAGAGCTACAAATAAGAAAAACTAGAAAAGAAGAGGTTAGGAGGCCAGAAGCGCGGTGAAACAAGGTAAAGTAGGGAAACGGCAGATGGTGACAAACAGGGGAAGACCAAGGAACACGGGTAAAGCGGGAGATAAGGCAGACTTCAAAAATACACTGGATAAATATAGCTTGATAGAAAAAGAGACACCAACCAAGGAGAAAGGAATGGAGGTAACGATGGAAAAAATGGAGCAAATGGAAAGAGGATTCGAGGCAATGGTCAGGGAAATAAAAGATATATTCGAAAAGCAAGTGGAGGAGACGAAGAGGGAAATGAAAGAGGAAAGGGAAAGAAGGGAAAGAGAGAGAACCAGAGAGAAAGAAGAGTGGGAAAGGGAAAAGAAAGAATTATTGGGTAGAATCAGAAGAATCGAGGAGGATCGGGACAGGGCAGAGAGAGAGAAAAGAAGAAGAAACATAGTAATCAAAGGAGTGGACTGGAACGAAGGAAGCAATGAAGAGACGGTAAAGGAGTTCATAAACGACAAAATGGGGATAGGGGCAGAAGTAGAGAAAGCACATATGATAAAGGTGGGGGGCAAGAACACAATAATAGTGGCGACGATGAAATCGATGGAGGAAAAAATAAGGATAATGAAGGAGAAAAGCAAATTGGAAAAGGGTGTGTACATAGACGACGATCTGACAAGAAAAGAAAGGAAGGTACAACAACACATAAGAAGGCTAGCCAGAGAAAGAAGGGAAAAGGGCGAATATGTAAAGATAGGATACAAGAAACTAAGAATAGAAAACAAATGGTACAGGTGGAACGAAAACGAAGATAGGCTGGAGGAAGAAAGAAAGAGAGGGGAAGAAAAATGAAAAAAGGGGATGACAATGTGCTTGTGGAATGTTTTTTTTTTTTTTATTTATTTATTGCAAATTACAATCAATTCTTACAGTGAGAATTTTTAGTAATTTTTCTGGCGTGGCGCTGTGGCATGGATAATTATTTATAATAAGTAGATACTTATTATAGATAAATATGATTTATACAAAGTGTTGTACATAATAAGTGTTACTTATTTAAATCTTGAGCTTAGGTCTAGCGGGTAGTGTCTCTTCAGCCTGCGGATCTGATCCGACGTATCCAGTAAACCAGTGATCAGGGGGTTTCGATGTTGGTTGACTCTTTTGCTGTATCTGTTGCTATATTTAGTAATTTCCTCTTTGACTGTTGGAATCTTGAGGTCTCGATGTATTACTTCGTTGGTGACATACCACGGTGCGTTTATAAGGGATCTAAGAGTTTTTGATTGAAAGCGTTGGAGAATTTCAATGTTGGAATTGCTTGCTGTACCCCAT